>JAGFNQ010005804.1:478926-499527 GCA_024364735.1 Boesenbergia rotunda
GATATTGCTCTAGAACGTACAATTTTAGTTCTTATTTGAGGATGATCCTCAAGTTTTTGTACCAGTTTAGGAAATTAGCTCCATTGAGCATGTCCTTCTCAAGGACTGATAGCAGAGAGAGAGTATTTGACGTGTTAGACGACATGACGATCTACAACAGTAAAATATGAAGAAATAAGTATCATATCTAAATTATTTAATTAGGTCTTTAATTAAATGACACTCCCACTGAATTGTAGAGTTTTGGTAAGGGGTAGTCATGGATGTAGGCAAACTCAATTTTCCCACACTACTAGCTCCAAACTAAATAATGACTATATTCATGTGGGACAAGATTTATATTATATATCATTTTGAGTTAGCTTTGACTAATCGCCCAAGACTTAGTATAATTAGGTAGGTAATATTTTACCAATTACATCTTATACAACTCTTAGAAACAAAGGGTCAAGATCCATATTAAACATCATCTTGAGTTAGCTTTGGCTAATCGCCCAAGACTTTATATAATTGTTCTCTTACTCAATTTTCCCAACTTTTGGGATATGCCTCTAATTAAGTTTCCAAATCCAATTTAGGTGACTTAGTTAAATCTCACCCAAAGTTTGATAGCGGGACATCACAATTATCTTCTCGCACTCTAGCAAGATAAAATGTGTCACTTTGCTTTGGCAAACCCAACAATAAATGATCGAGGTAGTTTATGAGTACCAAACTTTGGTAGGCATATCAAGTTGATTTAATTAAGATAAATGTTTATCTAATCATGCATCACATACACACATTGCATATATCAACATATAAGCGGTAAAATATGACATGGTAATGGCCCGTATACTACGATCTTCTCAAGCCAATGAGAAAATCGATGGTCAACCTAAGGATAACATCTTCTCCAAGTGCATCCTTCGATCGTTATGTGTCGTTAGTTTCCTTCTTGTAACTTCATTCTTCAATGGACATTCCACTCCTCATTTTGTACATTACAAATTAGGAAAACTCGAGTTACATTCGAGTCTAAATCTATTTTACAACTAGAAAAATAGAGATAAGGTATGACACGCAGACCGTATTATGAATTATATTACAACATATACACACATATACAATCAATCATATTGGGGTTAAGGTCATAATCTGGCACCATGTCATCAATCACACATAATAGATTTAGGACATCAATTTTTATTATGATTATATAAATGCTCATGAGCCGAAACCATAGGTTATAAAATTTGTTGAGTATAATCGGACCATAGTACACTTTCATATTCGTATGATAATGCTATGGACTTTTAGTTTTATCAACACAAACTTTTGTATCTCAACAAATGCTCATATATTACATAATCCATAACAAAATTATGTCCTACTTCTATATCACATATAAAAGTTTTTTTATACTTTGTATGATCTTTTGCAAGTGGCTCTGATACCACTGTAGGGATATTTAGGCAAAAATATTCAAAAATTGCAGCGGAAATAATAGATCCCGCGAGCGTTCCATGCGAAAGAAATCTCATACAAAGTTAATTTACAAATTCTTATCATATAGGTATATCTTTGGTGCGTGCCTTTCGCTTATCCCGCATGTCTGAGGTATGCCGGATCACTTACATGTTCAAGTGTCCATGCCTCTATGCGTATCCACACGAATATGATCTCTCAAGCTTCGGAGAAGAATCACCTTTGTGGTGCTAGCCACAAGAGGAGATTCACAAAGTAAGAAGGAGATGGAGAAAAGGGATTTCGGCCAAGAGAAGGAAGGGAAGGAAAAATGACACGTTCTACATCCAAATAACAAGAAAAATTCTTTTATACTCATCCCATAAATATGAAGAGTTTTTATCCCTTTAGCTTCCCCCATTAGTGCCAATAAAAACCCAATTAGAATACATTTTCTCATATGACTCTTTAACTTCTCTTCATCCAATGAAGAGAAACTTTTCATCTTCATCTATTATTAATTTATTAAATATTTTAATGAATTAATATCTCATTCAAATGTGATTGAGTTTAATATAAATGAGTCAAACTTAAATTAGATCTCAATTTCATATTCCAATTGGATTCACTTGAGTCTAACTCAATTAATCCAATCCGGATAAAATCTTAGTCAAACTAAGATTAATTTAACTCCGAAGCATCGTATCCTTAGTGTGCCGCCCAATAGGTTCTCGTAACGTTGACAATGTGTTTAAACCACTTTATACACATAAGTCATGAGCGGCATCTAGCAATGCATCATTGCTACTCAAGTGATGAGAAAGTCGAGATCCGACTTAACCTCTATGACTATGACAATGTATGACCTTGTCATTATATCCTTGATATCTAGATTGACCAATGAGGCAAAGACAATGTCATCCTCAATCAGTCTTTGTATTTCTTGATCCTCAAGTAGACTCACTCAAACAAATGAGCTCAATATCTCATATTGACTTATTTGAACATGGTCATGTGTTTCAGTAGTCCTACTCGATTAAGGGATCCACAGATATCACTCCCATCGTATGGGAGGGATAGATCTCATCTACATCACTCACATCTCTCTACATAATTCATTACATACCCAGTAATCGATTTTATAGTCCACCTTGTTACGGGTGACGTTTGACAATACCAAAATACATAACTCCTTATGTAGGGAACTGTAGTGACTTCAAGTATAAGAATTATTCATACTAATAGTCACATGAGAAAGTTTATGACACTCATATGACAATCTATGAAACTTTCTCATGGCGGGTCAATTCAATACGCATTCTCTAATGTATACTCATGTGTCAACTTGATATCATATATCCATGACTTGTGAGCTCAAGTCATCAATTGACCTACATGCTAGTCTCCATGCATTAATATTGTCCTTGAATATTAATGCTTGACTAGGAATAATTTAGTTTAGTGTTCTCTACATCATCTAACTATCGATTCAACCAATCGATATAATATAGATAAGAACCTACTACCCAAGGACATTATTATACTTAGTTATATGACATAAATATAAAGTAAGTATAATAATCAAACATGTCTTTATTAATGATAGAATATGATACAAAATATCCCTAGTCAATCATGGCATAATTGACACTAGGACTCTTACTAATAAGGGCTATTATGCTTGAACAATTCGAATGGGTGAGATGCTAAGAAAATTAAAAATGTTTATATTTTGCAAAACCTTTACTGGTAGTTGATACTTGAATAAACGTGATTACTTGTGTTATTTTCAAAATAATATATTTTCTAAAAATATTTGTTTACCAGCACTTAACCCCTAAGATAGATAAGTAGATATCCTTCAGTTAATAAGGATAACCCAAACATATCATATTAAGGGCAGGTAGTGCTGAATAAAATTAAAAATGTTTTCAAAATACTATTAAAAATTTTCTTTAATATTTTTTAATTAAAAAACTCATTTTGAAAAATATTGCAAGAGGAGGTAGTGTTGAATAAAATTAAAAAAGATTTCAAAATACTATTAAAATTTTTCTTTAATATTTTTTATTAAAAAATTCGTTTTGAAAAATCCGTTGAAAAAGTTTTATGAAAACACTCTTTAAATTTTTTTTTTGAGAATTAACTCTGACTTAACATGTGTTTAGCATATTTTTGATAAATTATTTTTGAAAATTCATATGTTGATTTTTTTTCTTTTTGAAACATACTCTTAAAAATTCCTTGAAAATACTTTTGACATTTTTTTAAAAAGGCCAATGAAAATATCTTATTTTTTTATTTTGGATCTATCCCTAAAATAAAATAAGAAGTTTATCTTATGATTAATAAAGAATCCTAAGTGCGTATCAGGTTAAAAGGGAGTCATAATTGAAAGATAAAATGTTTCTTGCAATATCTTTTAAAAATCATTGAAAAATTAATTTTTGAAAATACTTTTTTTTTTAAAAAAATATCCTTTGAAAATGCTTTACTTTTAAAATGTCTTAGATAATATTTTTAAAAATCGAAAAAAAATTGTCTTAAAGAAAAGAAACCTTTGCCTTAATAAAAAAAAAGGAGTCCTAAATTTATCCTTCTAAATATATTTTCTAAAAGCGCTTTTGAAAATATTATCTAAAAATTATCTTTACAAAATTTTGAAATTATTTTTGTCTTTAGAAAATATTCTTTGAAAAATACCTTAGACTTATTTGAAAATTTATTTTTGGCATTAGAAATGTATTGTTTTGAAATTTTTTGATAAAAAATATCTTTGGAAAGTGCCTTAGAACTTAGTCTTTGACAATATTTTAAAATTTTGAGAATATTTTTGATAATATATTTGGAGAAAGTAGTTTTTAAGGTACTTTAAACCTTGAATTATTTTGAATATATGTTTGGAAAATATTTATTTAGAAAGTTTTTTAAAGATACGCTAACTATTTTTTAAAGTGTCTTGGACATTTTTACTTTAAAAAAACTTTTAAAAAGGACTTAGAAAATAATATTTCTTTAAATAATTTGGCAAACAATGCTTTGAATTAATTTAGAACACTTTGAAAATATATTTACAAAATATATTACTTATGGAAAATTTCTTGAAAATTTGTGGTACATATTTGAATTTCTCCTTGAAAGGAAATTCGATATCCTAAACTTATGCTCTATTTTTTTTTTTACATAGTTTTTGATAAATGACAAAGAGGAAGAATAAGGGTGAATGAAAATTAAAAAATTTAAAACCCTAAAAATCTTAAGAGAATGAACATCATTCTTATATTAGTTTTCTCTTATCCTTGATTTTTTTTACATATATATATTTTTAACTTTATCCCATATTGTCATTACATCAAAAAGAAAAAGATTATTGATACAGTTTGTACTAATGATCAAATTAAGATTTTGGTGGATGACACATGATTAAAGTTAGATGTTGTACATTTCTAACCTGTGCAGGATTGAAAGGTTTAGGGCCTGACATCAGGCTGAAGCCAAGGTTAGTTGAGACCTGGTAGGAAGTTCAGTTGGGTCTATGAGGCCTGATAACTAGCTGAAACCTTGGTTGGCGGAGACCTAGTATGAAGTCGAGCTGGGTCCACGGGACCTGACAGCTAGCTGAAGTCTAGATGGGATATCTGGCAAGAAAACCTAGTAGGTCAAAAGGCTGAGTAAGTCTGCACAAGGAAAGTGAGATAAGTCACTGGTGGATCAAAAACTGATGAGGACTGGTCCCTGGTGAGACCGTAGGTGTGGTTCAACTTAATTAGAACTATTTCAGATCTTTAAGCTGAGACCTTGACTATATCCGGGTCTTAAGAAGACAGAATCTAACAAATAAACATATATAAATTATTCATATATATATATATATATTTCTAACTTTGTGTTGTAGAGACATACATAGATCTTCAAATTTTGGACGCATGGTCGCTGACAGAGTCTGATTCTGAGTTCGGAATAAAAAATTTTGGCCTTCGGAAGATTGCTATGTCAAATAGTGAATTGGAGGTGCCTTAAATTAGAATTGAGGTGCCTCATATCATATTTGAAGCATCTCAGATTGGAACTGAGACACCTTCAAGAGGATAAATGCACAGTTTGCATATCTAATCAACTTTAAGGATTGAAGGTGTCTTAGGTTGATTGAGGGTACCTCCAACACTCTTTAAAAGCATTGTTTGACCAGTTTTAAAGACACGACCGATACATAAGCTATTTCGATCATTCTGTTGCTTCATCCACACGCCGCTACAACTCTACTACACTTGGCGACTGTGGTAGAACGACATCAACACACGATCCCAAGAAAATTCCATTCTTCTAAATGTTGGTAACAATTTTAATTATTGTATATCTTTTATAATTGTAAAAAGGAAAGTGTAGGTTCTTACACTTTCCTCATCTCTGTACTCGACTACTATACCAGGGGTTTTCTAGTAGAGAGATTTAGTGAATTGTCTGTCAGAAAGATCCAAAATATCTAAGCCTTGGAGTAGGAGTCACTAAAGGCTCTAAACCAAATAAAAAGACTTGGAGCTTGCATGACTGTGTTTTTTATACTTGTTTAATTTTCCGCTCTACACTAATTTTTGAAAAAGACCGAAATTCTAAAATACACGTGATTCACCCTCTCTCACGTCGTTACAACTCTACTACGCCTGACGACTGCGGTAGAACGACATCAACACACGATCCCAAGAAAATTCTATTCTTCTAAATATTGGTAACAATTTCAATTATTGTATATCTTTTATAATTGCAAAAGAAAAGTGTAAGTTGTTACACTTTCCTCATCTTTGTACTCGACTACTCTACCGGAGCTTTTCCGATAGAGAGATTTAGTAGATTCTCCGTCAGAAAGATCCAAGAGACCCGAGCCTTGAAGTAGGAGTCACCGAAGGATTCGAACCAAGTAAAAATCTTAGAGCTTGTGTGATTGTGTTTTCTATACTTGTTTAATTTTCCGCTCCGCACTAATTTTTGAAAAAGACTGAAATTCTAAAATATGTGTGATTCACCCTCTTTCACGTGCAACGATCCTAAAACAACCTATAAACTTTTTTCCTGGATTTGGTAATGTCTTTGATATGCATATTGGTAAAATTTTACCACACCAACACTTCACTAACATCATTGTATCTCACATTTGATGATAATGAGGAGATTTTTAATGATGAACTTTGTTTCATCTTCATTTGATTTTGATTCATCAATTTAAAATTTTGGCTCTTTTTTGGTTTGGTGAGAGTAGTGAAATTAGTTTTTGGCTAGTTATCACTTTCAGAGTTGCTATTTTTCTATTGTTTATGCCTGTGTATATATGAATTTTGTAAGAATTTTTACCGAAAGATATAATAGTCAATCTAACATTTTTTTTCCTCTTGACATCTATCAATAAATGATAAAAGATACAATCACATAATTGTCTTTTATAAATTTTTTCATATTTGACTTTTGGTTAAATAAGATTAAATATTATTTTTTAAATACAAGAGAGAAAAATTAAGACAGATGACCTTTTTAATATAAATCGCCGTTTTAATAAGAAAAATAAGGTACATTTTAAAAACGATAAATTGCATAAAACTCCCCAATACTTATTTGATCTTTGCTTTCACTCCCCATTTGATAAATTCTTTGCATTTACTCCCTGATGGATTGAGTATAAAAGAGTAAAAATTGAGTATACATCAGTGAAAAATGAGTATAAAAGAGTGAAAAGTGAGTATAAAAGAGTGAAAATTGAGTACATAGTTTCTTGATGTGGTGGATGCAACCTTACATACTCAAATTTTTAACTTTTATACTCAACTTTCTTCAAATAATACTCACAGAACTGTCTTGTCAATCCCATCAAGGGCTGCATGTAAAAAAAACTTTGAATGGAGACTGCATGTAAAGTTGAGTTTGAGCTTGGGGAGTTTAAGAAAATTTTCCATTTTAAAAAAATTGTATACGTTTAAAAGTTTATTAAATTATGTTGTAAATATTATTAAATTATTATATATTTAGTATTGATTGATTGAGCCCGGTTCGATCTGATTTGAGCGAGATATTTATAGGTCTTGTAGAGTCGGGCTCAACTCCGACTCGGTCTATTTCTTTTCGAGTCTTCTCCTCGTCGTTGGCTCGTTCCAGGGCTGGATCTGGAAAGCTTTCCTTCGACGGTGAGTTCTCCGAAGAAGAGCGAAGATGATGTCGAGCGGCGGGTACACCTCCATCGGCGACGACAACAGCGGCGGGAATATCATCGTCTCCGGATCCGTTCCGGTACAGTATGTCTTTCCTTTTCGATCCCTCTCATCTTATCCTCCCGGATCTGATTCGATCTCGTTTGATCTCCTTTGCCAGGCCGTTGTCTCTGGTCCGGATCACGTCGCCCTCAAGTTCAAAGGTACAATCGACCCTAAGAATGACAATCTTCTGTCAAATTACTATCTCAAATCGCTATCCTCTTGCTTGATTTCTTTGCTGCAGAGTCCAATTTACAGACCTTTCCACCGGCTTCGGATTCCCAGGGCAAGATTCCTGTCTTCCGTCCCCCTTCTGATGCCGACGGTACCTTTTCTTTCGTATTCGATTATGTTGTTTTTGGAAGTGCTTTCTCTTGGATTCTCCTTAGGAGCCGGGGTTTTGATTTGGCAGATACGTTCTCGAAGCCTGCGTATGGGAGCTCCGATGAACCTCAGCAGTCGGGATGGATGCATGCGTTCACTGTGGGTGCTTATAAACCTTATTTTGATGTCGATACTGCTGACGTTCTGGAAAGGATAAAAGATTCCCTTTTCCCGTTCAGAGGGACTTTCACTGAGAAGACATCTGATAATCCGGACCTGTATGTGCATTGCTTGCATTATATGATTTTACTTTAATATGCTGGTTCAATATTTTAGTTACTTGCTAATCCTGCCTTCTCACGCTAAATGTGGCAAATTCGTCCAGTCAACTACTTTCATGTGAAACCTTTAGGTTCATTTCATTATGATTTTTTCAATCATGATCTCGTTATCAATTTGTAACATATGTCTTATCATTTCTTAGGCTTATGTTTCCTTTCTGCAGATGTTTGAAATACAATAGTCATTGTATAGTTCTACCTCACTGAATGAATTGCATTCTGGTTAAACTTAAAGGCATATGGAAAGGTTAGAGCTTAGTTCATGGTATTCAAATATACAGAAGTTATGTTTACAATTGTCACTGCAAGACTAATAGGCTTTGGATGATGTTGACCATTGAGGATATCGTGTCAATTCAAGTCAAGAAAGTGGTCCACAAGCTTCCTTAAGATGTTCTGGCAATTTTCTCTAATATGCTCTAGTTTATACACCTAAGTCGAGGTTCCCAATCAGATGAATTACTCATAAACTAGCACATTTCACATGCCACCAGCAAACCATGAATTATTCATAAACTGGCTCATTTCACATGCCATTAGGAAACCTTCTATCCTGCCTTGGAGTTGGGACTTGTCAGCATATTCCCATGGAGCTTTTTTTTTTTAGATCGATGGTACTGGATCACATGTCTCGGGAAGATAACAGATACCAACACTTCCCTCCTATTGCACTTTGGTAACTTGTTGAAGGGATTGGGAACATTACAGATTTACAGTATTTCAGCTTCTAATTCAACCTCTCATTTTGTCATACAATAATTTTAATTTGGAAGTCAATCACTATTAGAAAATTGGTCATTGGATAAAGCAAGATCCCAAGAGAAGATTTGCCAACTAATAAAACTAGATTTAACTATATAGTCTTTCATATTGATTTACTTTTGTGTTAGGATTAGAGCTTGTCGTGACAGTTCTAGTGAATATCATGTAGGTGCCCATGCAATTAGAGTTGCAGTCCCAAGAGACATCAAATTCAATTGCTTCTTTGAAATAATAGTATTTAAATTTTTGGGCATTTGCCCTCAACTTTGACGGATATTTTGTTAGAAATGTCAAGAAAACTTTAACCAAGCAGTATAGCACATATTTTGAAATGCATTGCAAGTATTTTCCATATAATAAGCTAATTGACTATTGAAAAATATATTGTAGTAAAACCAGGAAATGCTTAGGGGGTGTTTGGTTTGCTCCATTTTCTATTTTCATTTTCCAAAAAATCGCATTTTCTCATTTTCTGGAAAATGACTTTATTTCATTCTCTAGTTTTTCAGAAAACGCTATATCTTTTTTGGAAAACAAGGTTGGAAAATGCAAACCAAACGTATTTTCTAGAAAATCGCATTTTCTACAGAAAATGAACATGGAAAACAAGCGTACCAAACACAACCTTAGAATTTCTGGACCAAATGCTTACCCTTTTGTAAATGATGAATGCTCTCTAAGATACAACATTTCCAGACCACCCTTAGAAACATTCTACATAATTAAGATAAATTCTAAGGGTCATTTTGTAGTATTGCATCTCTGAGGTTGACCACAAATGAACACTTTGGGCGAAACAAAATGTGCTTTTGATCTAGAATTTCCATTTCATTTGAGACTTATTTGTAGGTGTAATTTGATAATTGTTATATGATTTAAGAGATACAAAGATTAGTCCTATTTATATACAAAAACTAGGACCTTTTCAAAAGGAATAAATCAAATCCTATCTAAGAATAAACCAATACTTATCCCTAATATTTAGGATATTCTAACATCCCTAATATTTAGGATATTCTAACATCTCTAATATTTAGGATATTCTAACACTCCCCCTCAAGCTAGAGCATATAAATTATATGCACCCAGCTTGTTACATATGTAGTCAATTCGAGGACCTCTCAGTGACTTAGTAAATATATCTGCTAGCTGATCATGTGAGTTAACAAAACTAGTAGATATTTTTCCAGATATGACTTTCTCTCTGACGAAGTGACAGTCGACTTCAATATGCTTTGTCCTCTCATGAAAAACTGGATTTGAAGCGATATGCATGGCGGCCTGGTTATCACATATAAGTGACATTTGTGTGACATCTCCAAACTTTAACTCCAGGAGCAACTGCTTAAGCCATATAAGCTCTTGACTGGCTATAGCCATAGCTCGATATTCTGCCTCTGCACTGGATCTTGCCACAACATTCTGCTTTTTGCTTTTCCAAGAAATAAGGTTACCTCCGATAAATATACAAAAACCAGAAGTAGATCTTCTATCACTGGGAGATCCTGCCCAATCTGCATCAGAATGTCCTATGATTCGAGTATGTCCTTTGTCTTCGTACAAAAGACCCTTTCCTGGAGCGCCTCTGATATATCGAACAATGCGAATTACAGCATCCTAATGTTCTTTACATGGAGAGTTGACAAACTGACTTACTACACTTACTGCGAATGAGATATCTGGACGAGTAACAGTAAGATAACTTAGTCTTCCTACTAATCGCCTGTATCGTTCAGGATCTGGTAGAGGCTCCCCCTGATTTGGCAAGAGCTTGATATTAGGATCCATAGGGTTGTCAACTGTCTTTGAGTTTAACATTTTTGTTTCTTCTAGAATATCCATTGCATACTTTCTTTGGGATATAATGATCCCATTTCTGGACTGTGCTACTTCTATCCCCAAGAAATATCTGAGTCTGCCGAGATCCTTTGTCTGAAAATGTTTGAAAAGATGTTGTTTCACCTGTGAGATCCCAAGATGATCACTACCCGTGATGACAATATCATCAACATAAACCACTAGGTAGATGCAACCAGTAGATGAGTGGCGATAAAAGACAGAATGGTCAGCATTGCTTCGAGTCATGCCAAACTGTTGAATTACAATACTGAATCTACCGAACCATGCTCTGGGTGACTGTTTGAGACCATATAAAGATTTTCGCAAGCGGCACACAAGACCAGAAGACTCCCCCTGAGCAACAAAACACGGAGGTTGCTCCATGTAGACTTCTTCGAGCAGGTCACCATGTAAGAATGCATTCTTGATGTCCAACTGATATAGAGGCCAGTGTTGAATCGCAGCAATGGACATGAGTAAGCGTATAGAAGACATCTTGGCAACAGGAGAAAATATGTCCTCATAATCCAATCCGAAGACTTGAGTATAGCCTTTAGCAACGAGACGAGCTTTAAGTCGATCAACCGTTCCGTCTGAACCAATCTTCACCGTATATATCCATCGACAACCAACAACTGACTTTCCTGGTGGTAGAGGAACGAGGTCCCAAGTCCCACAGCTCCGTAAAGCACTCATTTCGTCCAGCATAGCCTGTTTCCATCCCGGGTGGGCAAATGCATCTCCTGCATTCTTTGGAACAGAAACAGACGACAAAGAGGAAAGACAAGAATAATAGGAAGGAGAAAGACGATGGTAACTCATAGATACATAATGTGGAGAAGGATTACGAGTGGAACGTATATCTTTCCGAAGTGCAATGGGAATATCAGATTCAGACGACTCGACCGGAGGAAGGGGTGTAGGATCTGGCTCCAGAGATGATCCCATGGCTGGCGGCAAAGCTGGCTTAGGACGACGCTGATAAACCTGCAATGGAGGAGAAATTGGAGCTGGAGGTGATAGAGAGTCCTCCGGAGGATAAAAGACTGATACAGGCACAGAAGAAGGAAACTCGGAAGACGATTCTGAAGGCCCAAAGAAAGGAACCGAATCAAAGAACTTGACATCAGCAGAGATGAAATACCGACGGAGAGTAGGGGAATAACACTTGTACCCTTTCTGAGACCGTGAGTACCCAAGGAAAACACATTTATGCGACCGAGGAGAGAGTTTATCAATTCCAGGATCAAGAGCATGAGCAAAACATGTAGAACCAAAGACCCTAGGTGGTAAAGGATGAAGGGACTGATTTGGATACAGTATATGATAAGGTATTTGGCCCTGTAAAGTAGAGGAAGGCATGCGATTGATAAGATAACATGGAGTAAGTATGGCTTCTCCCTAAAACCGTAAAGGAACATGAGAGTGGTGGAGAAGAGCCCAGGTGGTCTCTAGAAGATGACGATTTTTGCGTTCTGCAACTCCATTCTGTTGAGGAGTATGCCGTGAGTTGCCAAGAAGGTCTGAAACGGAGTAGATAGATACTCACGTGCATTATCACTCTGTAAGGATCGGAGAGGGATACCAAATTGTGTTTTTATTTCATTAAAAAAAGATTGGAAAATAGAAAATAGTTCGGATCGATCCTTCATCAGATATAACCAAGTACAACGGGAGAAATCGTCTATAAAAGTAACAAAATATCGTGACCCTAATGTAGAGGTAACACGACTTGGACCCCAAATATCGGAATGAACCAAAGCAAAGGGAGACGTAGCCCGATTTATAATGCGAGGAGAAAACGAACTACGTACATGCTTACCTAACTGACATGACTCACAAGATAAAGACTTTAAGTGAGATAGACTAGGATGTAATTGTTTTAACTTATCGAGACCAGGATGTCCTAACTGAGCATGAATCACAAGTGGAGATGCCGCCGTTGTACCAATGAAAGAGTTTTGGTGAAGTCGATATAGACCATGAGCCTCACATCCGAAGCCAATCATCCTCCTCGTATTCCGGTCTTGCAATGTAACAGAGGATTTAGTAAACGAGATGACACAATCAAGAGACCGAGTAAGCTGACTTATTGATAATAAATTAAAGGGAGCTCCGGGGACATAAAGAACATTCTGAATGGGAAGAGATGGAGAAGAATGAATACTACCAACACCTTGGGACTGAGTTTGAGAACCATTTGCCATGGTGACAAAGGGTAAATAACCGGAAGTAGATAATGAGGAAAAAAGAGATCTATTACCGGTGATATGATCGGTGGCCCCAGAGTCAAGTACCCAAGGACTCGAAGAGCGAGATATGCCAGCAAAGGAATTACCAGCTTGTGTAACGACAGCAAGGGAATTAGAATTCCGTCGATCTTCATACCATTTCAGAAAGTCATCATAGGAAGGTTGTGGAGTCGGAGCCGGAGTTAACTGTGAAGTGGAAGCTGAAGAAGTGACAGGACATTGGGCGATCTGAGCAGCACGCGGAGATCAACCATGGAGACTCCAACATTTATCAATCGTATGTCCTGGTCGGTGACAATGATCACACCAAAGACGTCCTTTGCCACCCTTACGAGGTGAAGGTTTGTTATTGTTCCGAGAAACCAAAGCCGAAGAGTCAACAGGAACAGAAGATGAAGTTGCCGAGATTTTGGCTGGGACACGGAGGAGAGTCGCCCAGGTAGAGTCCATGGTGGCCTCTATGGGGCTGCCTAGGATTTGATCACGAATATGAGAGTAATCTGTGGGCAGACCATATAAGGCCAGAGACATAAAAAATTTCTTCCGATTTTCAAGTTCTGCAACGGGAGTGGCCGCAGGAGGGAGCAGGTCATTGAACTCGCATAGAAGGCTAGAGACTGATCCCAGATAAGTTGACATAGAATCTTCGATCTGACGGGTACTAAGGATATTCATGAGGTCTTCACAAACTTGATAAAGTCGCCGAGAAGTGTTTGTAAACAGTTGTTGAGCCTGTATCCAAACATCCTTGCAGGTGATATGAGTGCGGAAGACATCCCTAAGAGATGGATGAATAGTAGCCCGAATAATACAACACAACTGAGCATCAACCTTTTTCCATAAAGGACGATCTGTGACTTGAATATCCTCCTCAGTTTGGGTGAGATGTGTCTCATAACCCTATCCAACAAGCCAGGGTTTAATGTGAGTGGACCAAGAGGAATAATTCTTACCATCCAACAACTCCGACGATAGCGGTGCCGTGACGTGGTTGGTAAAAATTGAAAGATCCGGTTTCGTAGTGCCGGAGGTAGCCATGGCAAATTAAATCGGTGCTGATCCAATGAATATAAGGAGCGTTCAAGGGAAGAGATTCAGCGATAGGCGAGGGCAGCGGCGTGCGTGCGCGAGCCAGTGGCGACCCGTGGGCAGGATCTTGCTCCCAGGTCGCGAGCGAGATCGAAGGCGGCGGCGGATGCTGTGCGTGGGGCAGCCGATGCGAGGAAGACGCTCGGGGAGAAAGGCCGCGCGTGATGGGAGAGGCGCGTTCGGGAGAAGAACGCGCGTCGAGAGAAGCCGCGCCGTGAGAAGGAATCGCGAATACAAAACCCTAACGCTCTGATACCATGTAATTTGATAATTGTTATATGATTTAAGAGATACAAAGATTAGTCCTATTTATATACAAAAACTAGGACCTTTTCAAAAGGAATAAATCAAATCCTATCTAAGAATAAACCAATACTTATCCCTAATATTTAGGATATTATAACATCCCTAATATTTAGGATATTCTAACATCCCTAATATTTAGGATATTCTAACAGTAGGATTGAACCAGATATACTGGGGATTGTGGTTTTTGGATTGTGTATTAGATCCGAATTGTCATTGTAATTCACAATCCATCAAAAACCATCTTGTCAGTTCTAAATTTGATGCTTTTTAAGTTTCTACATTCTATATTATGAGAATATTTCATCTCATTGTTTGTGAACATAGAAGGGGAACCTTGGCAAAACAGTAAAGTTGTTGCCGTGTGACCTAGAAGTCACAGGTTCGAGTCTCGGAAACAACCTTTTGCAAAGCAGGGTTCCCTGAGACCCTGCATTGGCGGGAGCTTCGTGCACCAGGTTTCCTTTATTATTTGTGAACATACATCCTTCTTTTTGTTCTTGAAGCCTTTCAGCCTAGATGAGATGAACAAGTTGCAATACCAGTAAGTCTGAGTTTTAACTGTTTTTGCTACTTTTTGCAGATATGGTCCATTCTGGATATGCACCACTTTGATCTTTGTGGCAGCTGCCATTGGGACATTTGTCACATATTTAGCACATAAGTTGCAGCATAAAGAGTGGGACTATGATATCAATTTGGTCACTTGGTCTGCTGGATTATTCTATGGCTATGTCACCTTTGTCCCCCTTGGTTTATTCATCATACTTAAATATTTCTCAACACCATCTGGTCTCGTTCAACTTTGGTGTTTATATGGCTATTCCTTGTTTGTATTCATTCCTGCTCTGGTAAGCTATATGTTACATTTATTTATTGTGTCTTCTTTGTATACTTATCATGATTTAGACTAAGGATCATTCACATTATTTGATTTTAGAACTTCTTTGCATCATTGCCATAGCTTGTATCTCAAGTAGAGACGGGCAGAAAAACACAACTTCTCTGATTCAACCGGAAAATGAATCGACTTAATACTCCAGTTTTTTTGGGAATTTCAGTGTGATTTTCAGGTTTGTGTATGAATATCAAAACCCAGAACACAGCCTGGTTCACTTCAGTATCATAATATATACTATATGTCATGTATATCATAAACAATATGTCACATATATCACATTTGATATATCTATTTGTATGTACCATGCATGCACAATATACTATATAAATATGTGAAAGAGGATATTCTTTGGTCCTTGCACTGAATAACACGAAAACCTGACCCAAATCAAGCCCAAATAATTGCTTTTTTTTTAAATATTCCATCGTGAGCTTTTTGTTTTCTTCTTTTTTTTGGCAATCTGAATCCTTTCTGATTTGGTTTTGCCAAACTGAACTGGAAAAATAGGCGTGTGTTCTTTTTTGTTTCTTTCTCCATCAATTTGTTTTGTTTGGATATCAAGATTGGGCTTCTTTCTGTAACTTGAATTGTTTTGATCCAACTTGATTCAGTTTCACCCCTTTGGTCAACCACTCGAGTTATATGAAGGCTCTCTTTCCTTGGTATTGCATCTAAAAGCTCTGATTGGGTTTCAAGTGACTGATACTCTATCCTTGATCGTTAAAATAGATCACATCTGGTCCATGTTTATAACCTTTTCTGTGAGCACAACCAAGATCATCGACAAGGTACTCAAGGAATTGAAAGCTTAGTACTACCCCTCTCTTGTTAATACTTTGAGGAAGCAATCTATTAGTAGCTACAATTTTCTTTGTTGTTTGTGTTGTTCCATATAATGTTTTTAGATGCTTAGCGTTGGATTGGTCTTCTTAGTCACACGCATTGGATAGAGTGTTCCAGATGGATCCGTTAAAATGTATGCATCTTAAAGTATTTTGATTTTTCATATGTTCTCAATCAAAGGATATATGGCATTTTGTGAGGTTATTGTAGCCATAGCTCCTATTATTACATCGGTCTTACTGGTTGCTTTATTAGTGTATACTGACAACAGATTTGTTTGATTACATTAGAATAAAAGTTAGCTCATGATTATTTTGTTCATCCGTCATTATTGTGCATTGCAGTGCCTCTCCATTGTACCCGTGGAAATCTTCAGATGGGTGATCGTCGGCATTGCAGGATTCATGTCCGCAACCTTCGTCGCGCTCAATCTTCGCACCCACATTATGTCATCTGGAGAGAGGTGGTTCCTAATCGTAGCCGGAATATTTCTGCTGCAGTTGGCTCTCGCTGTCGTCTTGAAGCTCTACTTCTTTACAATCACCGTATGAACAAGTTAACATGGTAGTAAATATTGATACTTCAGTCTTATGATAGGATGATTGCAACAGTCATTTTGTTCGACCATTTTCATATATGTTATTCAGTCTCATTCATTTCAATTTCAGCTTCCTAATCCAAGCTCAATAATAAAAGAATTTTGATTCCTAGTTGTTATTTCTAGCATAACTCAGATTTTAAAAAATAATAATAATAAAAGCATGCATGTTTTTCATGGAATGGGATTGACTTCTAGTTCTCATCCAAGGTGATAAGTGTGTCTAGTTTACCTTGCCCCCATTGGACTGGGGCATTTGATTTGGAATAATAGGAATTAAAAAATAAAAATTGATGGTAATCATTTTCATTGATACTGTTTGATATGGGTTAATGGGAATGAAAATAAAATAATTAATCATTCTTTCATTTTCATTCCCTACTTTCTTCTTATTAATCAAATTTCTCAATCATTTCTTTATTTTCATATATTCAAAATATTTTTTTTAATTTTATATTTTATATTTTATTATTTTGTTTTTTTATTTTCTCCTTCTATTTTCTCTCTCTATATTTCTTATTACATTCGCTCTTTACATTTAAAATTTTTTTTCTCTCTACCTTTTATCATTCTCTCTCTACATATTTGTTTTTTTTCCTCTCTATCTCTCTTATTATATTTTGCTCTCTACATATTTTATATGTTATTTAGTTTAATCTCTCTCGCAATATTTTTTATATCACTTTCTCTTTCTACTCTCTTATCATAATTTATCTCTTTTTTATTTTTAATCACACATTCTCTCTATATTTTTTATATCATTTTCTTTATGTACCTTTTTTTTTATCATATTTTATTTCTCTATGTATCTTTTATTTTCTTTCTACCTTTATCTCTTATTTTTTCTCTACCTCACTTATCTCATTTTCTCTTTATATTATTTAAATATTTTTTCTCTATTTTTTTTTATCACATCTCTAACCATCTTATTTTACTTTCTCTCTATACCTTTAATCTTCATTTTATCTATCATCATATTTTCTTTTTTTTTTCTAATTTCTTTTTCTACCTCTCTTTTCATAATTTTTCTCTAAATTTTTTTACTTTTTCTTTCAATCCATTTTATTTAACTTTCTCTAATTTATACTAATTTTATTATTTTAGATAACTTTGAAATTTTTATGAATTTTTATTACTAAAATTGAATTAAATCAAATATCATCAATAACAATATTTTTTTTATTTCAAGATTTTAACCACACATTACGAATGTTATTTTCATTAACATTGATTCCTCAATCAATCTGATTAATATTTCGATTGATAAATTTGAACCAAACTCCTCATACGATGCAAATTCACTTATCTAGTACAACTAGTGTTGATCCATTCAAATTGTCTAATTTATTGATTTGTCCAACTCTGTTATGGGGAAATTATCCTAAACTTCCTGCATGCAAACTCAACTTTCTCCTCAATCTCTGCGTCAGAAAAAATTTATTTCCACTCCCTACGTGCAATGTTTCATATGTTTCAACTACAGATTTACCGAATTACCCCTTATTTTTTTAGGTACGAAAAGTCTAAAATTAAGTATAATTCTTTCAAAATTCAGCATCGTTTAACTAAAATTCAGTATATTTTATATCAAATTGAGTATGACATAATCAATTCATCCTAAGCTAATCAATTGGTATGAACTCCTAATTAATTTGGTCCCGTGAAAAAAGAATTGTGCTCAATTTGATAGAACATATACTAAATTCTAATTGAAATATACTGAATTTAGGGAGAATTATACTTATTTTTAGACTTTTTATATGTATAAAAAGTGTGATACTTAATTTGATAGAAAACATACTAGATTTTAATTATATAATATTAAATTTAGGAGGAACTATATCTCATTTTGGATTTTTTATACCTAAAAATAATAAGAGCAATTAGGTATGATCTCCTAATCAATTAGCCCGGTGGAAAATAATTGTGCTTAATTTGATAGAATGTATACTCAATTCTAATTGAAATATACTGAATTTAGAAAAAATTATATTTCTTCCTGGACTTTTCATACGCATAAAAAGTGTGGTACTTAATTTGATAGAAAATATATTAGATTTTAATTACATGATACTGAATTTAGGAAGAACTATACCTCATTTGGACATTTTGTATCTAAAAATAATAAGGGCAATTAGATAAAGTAATATTTATTATGGAGTTGAAGCAAATGAAATTTTTCATGTAGATAATGAAAATAAACTTTTTGTGACAATTGGGGATTTAAAAATAATTTACAGCTCCCTTATCATGTTGTGCCCAGCAAATTGGCTCACCCATGTCACTTAGCACACCCAGCCTGATCCACTCCTCCAACATTAGCTCTCCTAGTTCATTTTCTAATGTATTTGACACCTAATTTGGCAAACTCAATTTCTAAGTACATTTCAGATTTAATTGTATATTTTTATTTTAGAAAAATGAGAACCTATATTATTTGAATACAATAATACATAAAAAAATATTTTTACTAAATATGAAACTATATCCCTATAATAACAAGTTATATTTTAAATTACATTACTTAAGAACAAGACTATTATTATTATTCTTATTATATTATATTATAGTATTAACCAAATCCCATTTATTTGGTTGACAAATTGTAACCCAGTCTAGAGGATTAATTTAATGGTATTTAGTTCGGCACGTTTTTAGTTAAGGCCTATGCCTTGCTTAACTAATAATATTCTTAAAGATATTATCATTAACTTTCAATATATTTTTTAAATATAATTTTTATTATTTTAAAAATAATTTTTTAATATTTAAAAAATTTGGATCAAGACTCAACTAGTTCATCTTGTCAACCTAGCTCAAACTAACCATTAGACATCTCAACTCAACTATACATCGAATGTGACAAGTGAGTCTAACTCAACTTGTCTCCACTCATTCTATTCGATTCCACAAACTCGAGCAATGCAATTGACTTGTCTAGTCGAAATGTATTTGACACAAGAAAGATTTTTTTTTTTACTAAATACAAAATCATATCCGTATAACAAGTTAACAACATCAATTTCAAGGATGATTAACCTTAATTATTTGTCTAAAGTTTTAGATTATGATCAATTCTCAAGTAATATAATTTTACTGTCACATCAGTAAAACATCAAAAAATAGATTATAATTCCGGAATTTGATTACCTCCTCAACCTTATTAGATTTTTTAGATTTCGGAGTTAATGATTTTTTTTTATCAAAATTATGTTTTAATTTTGATAAAAGATAATTTTGATAAAAAAATTATCAAAATTATCATGAGGCGAGCAATGGCGAGCGAAGGCTACCAGCCTACCATGCTGTGGCGGCAACGGGGCGAGCAACGGCCCGTTGCGAAGTGAGCGACGACGACGCCACAACATAATCCGGCTGGGATCAACGTCAGGTACAAGGGAGGGCTACCAAGAAGGGATAGAGTATCATGCATTAAATATTATTAATCTGATTTTTTTTTATTTATACATATCACTATAAATATTATTATTACTATATATTATTTGAAATTTAATTTTTAAAAAATTAAAATATATATAATAGTAGATCATCAATTGATATAATTTTTATACCTAAATCGAAGATGCAAACAAAACATATAATATCATTATACTTAGGATTGAACTAAAATAATATGATAAAATATTATACTAGGTTATATATT
>JAGFNQ010005805.1:0-16131 GCA_024364735.1 Boesenbergia rotunda
CCGAACAGTGATGAGAGAGGAATGGGCGAAGGCCACGGAGCGGAGGGCCGTGCAGGAGTGGCGCTCCGCCTTGCTGACCGAACAAGAAATTCCTCTATCCCCCTCCCCTTCTCCGGACTCCTCCGAGGAAAAAGAAACTCTTCATTCGGGCTCAGAGGATACTCGACCCCTGAGCCATTCCTTGCGACGCCCTGAGGGTGCTAGCTTGAGGCCTGCCCCAGCCGTCCCCTTGGGAGCTTCCTCCAGTCGGCCTATCAAGAGACGGAGGGGTGAAGCATCGACTGCCTCTCTTTCGGCGCTACCACCACCCCCCTACTGTGCCTCCATTGGCGCTGACGGTGTTGCCTTCGAGGGAGGCATCCCCACCTTATCAGGAGGGGCCAGCTAGCGCAGGCTTGCTGCATATGCTGTCGCACTCGCTATCGGATTGGCGTCTCCGTATGGCTCCGCCGGACGACACCTCCCCTGGGCGGTCCAGGGATGTCCGGCTGTACAGTCCACTTTCCGATAGGCTTGTGGCTGGCTTGCGGGCCAGTGGTTCGGTGAGCCCCGCTATCGGGGCAGATGATTTCATGGCTTTAGCTACCCAGGTACGTATCCGTGGGTCAAGGTGTGTCTCATCCTTTCTCTGGCTGACAAGTTCCCGAATCTTTTACAGTCGTGGGCCCAGAGCTACAGCCTGAGTGTGGCCATGTTGACTCATGCCAGGGCCCGCGATCGCGCTGAGAGGCATGCAGCAGATCTTGAGGCTCGGCTCCGACATACCCAACTGCTTTCAGAAGATGATTCATTGAACGACCCGAGGGCGGAGGTTATCGGCCTCCAGGATGCGTTACGCCAGGCCCAGGAGGAGCTGGGGATTGCCAAAGCTCATATTGCCGCTGCCGATGCTGAGGTGGTCCGTGCACAAGAACGGGTGATCCAGGTTGAACAAGCCCATCTCCATGATCGCAAGCGCAAGGGCGAGTTAGAGGCAGAGCTCCAGCGAACCAAGTCATATCTTCACTGGGCCAATGGAGAGATCTCGCCCCTCCGGGCGCGATTAGCAGCTGAGAAGCGGAATACGGCTTCACTTGGGGATCAACTTCAGGATCTACGAGGCCTCCGTCCGACCTGGGAGGCGGCTCAAGTGGAACTAGGAGAGCTCCGCGAACAGCAGGCGTCATGGGCTGCCCTGCAGACCGAGCTGACGGAGCTGCGCGCTTACAAAGAGGCCGAAGCGGGTCGATTAGAGGACCACCGCTTGGCGTGTTTGAACGATCCGACCCATGCTGCCGAAATTGCCCGGCAGTTTATGGATGTGATGGAGCAGCACGGCCTCAACGTAGTTCGCCAGCTTAGACTTGGTGGGTATTTATCTCCTGACATGCCCCCCCCCCCCGACGCCATTTCGCTCCCAGACTTATGTGAGGGTTTGCCTTCCGTGACCGATCAGCCTTTTAAGTGAATCGGGTACTTCTGTATTTTTCGTTTCTCTGTTCACGAGGGGCTCCCTACTTTGTCTTTTGTAAAGCGCTTAAGATGCTTTGTCCCCTTACTCGCTTAAGCCGTGTTCCTTTCTGATCGTGATGGATGTATGGGGGGAACCGGGCGCACCACTTATCAGTGAACCTTATTCCCGTTCGTGGGGCGGACACCCCCTTTCTTATTTGCGAGAGTCTCCGGTCTGCGTGGGATCTTGACTTATGTCTTTGTTCGAAGATCTGATCCTCTGGTCAGGACTTATGGCGGAGGACCCTAGGGGTAGGCAGCCTGCGGAGGTTTTGGCCTCTCGGCTGAGTAGGATCCAGAGAGCGTGGATCGTTGTGCGTCCGTTCGGGGCTCGAGCCAAGGGATTAGCGAGAGCTGAGCCTGTGATAGCTTTGGCCTCTTGGCCGAGCAAACCCGGGGAGCGTGGGCCGCCACGCGTCCGCTTGGGGCTCGAGCCAAGGGATTAGCGGGAGCTGAGCCCGTGATAGCTTTGGCCTCTTGGCCGAGTAGGACCCGGGGAGCATGGGCCGCCACCCGTCCGCTCGGGGCTCAAGCCAAGGGATTAGCAGGAGCTGAGCCCGTGATAGCTTTGGCCTCTTGGCCGAGTAGGACCCGGGGAGCGTGGGCCGCCATGCGTCCGCTCGGGGCTCGAGCCAAGGGATTAGCGGGAGCTGAGCCCGTGATAGCTTTGGCCTCTTGGGCGAGTAGGACCCGGGGAGCGTGGGTCGTCACACGCCCGCTCGGGGCTCGAGCCAAGGGATTAGCGGGAGTTGAGCCTGTGATAGATTTTAGGTTCCCTTATTTCCTTCTTGCCCGATATGCCAGGTCCATCATCGTCCTATCTAATTTTTCACGCGTCCAATTCATTTAAGGCCATGTGTCCCCTGGTTACGAGTCTGCCAGGCGTCAACTTATCGCTTGCCTGCCTTGAGCATCGGACCAATCCCTCGTTGTCTTTTCGTATTTCTGTCTTATCACCCAGCCGTAGGATCGGCTACCGCCCACGACCCTTCCGCCCACGGCTGTGATTAACTTCCCTCCCCTATATAGGCTCCAGCGATTATTGCCTTTGTCTTTCCTTTGTACTCCTTCGTCTTCCTCCCTTTCCTCCCCTCGCCTTCCTTAGTGTCTTAGCGCTCTCTCCAGGATGTTGCGTGGTTTTATCGCGACGGAGGCTAAAGAGAGGTCGCCCCGCTATAGGGCGTCGGTGGCCACCCTGCTTTCGGAGCCTATCCCTATTTCCTCCAATATCGCTCCTCCGGTCGCCCCGGCATCTCTTTCTCTGGGGTCTGACCCTACCGCCGCCTCTCCTGCTGATAAGGACGAGGTGTTAGAGGAGGAGGCGCTAGACTCTGATATTGAGATTTTGCCCTTCGATCCTTCCGCTAGGGGGCTTGGCCGGCTCTCGGACCCTTCTCCTGACTGCTTGTCTACTTCTGGCGCCGCGCCTGCTTCTCCTCGGGTGATTTCCTCTCCTCCTGCTGCGGTGAGCCCACCTTCTCTGCCGGCGACAGAGTCGGTTGCCTTGGCACCCTTCGAGGTTAGGGATACCCTACCCGTGCCTCCTTCATCTCCCTTGGCTCCTTCCAGCGAGCCGGAGGGCCCATCTCAACTTGCCTTTCCGCCTGGGTCTCCTGCTTCCTCTGCATCCCCACCGCGTGCCCCTATCCCTGAAATCCTGGGGCACGATCACTCCTCCGTCCCCCTTACTTCTGCTGGCTTGCTCGGGGGCTTATCTCCCGCCCCTTCTTATGATCGGGCCTTGGATCTCCGTCCGATACATCTCATTCTCCCTTCACGAGCGGATCCCTCGGCTGCTTTTGAGTTCTCGAACCCTGATCCACCGGGCTCGGCTAGGGTGATTCACCTACATGCTCCCCTAAGCGACCACGTGTACCAAGGCCTTCGATCCTTCAACCATCAAGATCCTATTGCCCGCATTGATGGCTTGGTCGCGGATGCCTGTCGGGTATGCTTTTCGGATAGCTTTTGCTTGGTTGATTTCTTCACTAGTACAAAAAAGACCTTTAACAACGGCTTTTAACACCGGTTGTATTAAAACCGGTGTTAAAAAAAAAGGCGGTGGCATTTTTGTAATTATTTGAACTTTAAAATACTTTTAACACCGGTTGTTTTAACAACCGGTGTTAAAAATATATTTAACTACGGTTTTATAAATAACCGGGGTCATATGTTATAATTTTTGAACTTTAAAATACTTTTAACACCGGTTCTTTTAACAACCGGTGTTAAAAATATATTTGACTATGGTTTTGTAAATAACCGTGGTCATATGTTTTTCGCGCGCATGCCTTGTTCTTAATAACCGGGGCCTTTTTGCAAACAAAAAACTAAAACTTGTATAAAATCCTTAAAGCCCTGAGTTTTTCCCCGATTCCAGTTGAAACCACCCGAGCATTTCCTTTTCTCCCCTTCGTTGCGAGCGGCGCCGAAAAACCGCACGAGCGGTTCCTCTCCCTCGTGATTGCCACCGCCGCCCTGCCTTCTCTACTCCGGCGTCGAGCACGAGCAGAGAGCCGAAGCCCTCGCATGAAGCCTTAGCCGACGCCGCGCCTTACGCCCCGTCTGCTTTGCGTCTGTGCCCTAAACCACCCATCGCCGACGTCGCAGCCGTCCTCATGCGAGCCCGACGCCAACTTCTCCCCATCGCACCGTCTCTTCCATTTTCCTCACCGGATTTCTGAGTGCAAAGGCGATCTCACCTACCTCCGCATCCTGTCTCCATTTCCATATCTCTCAGATACTTCCTGAAGATCCAAGTTCCTGCGTTCAATCTTCAGGTTCTGCGTTTCTTCCTGCGTTCAAGTTTCTTTAATTTTTGTTGATGTTGTTGCTGTTGAGTGGATCATGTGTTTTTTTTTCTCTGCTGTTTTCATTGATTTTAGTAGAATAATGCATTTTGTTCCATATCTACTGATCCCATGTAATCTCAAGTGTTTGGTGGTACTTCTTCATCGTTATTAGTCATTTTTGCATAATGCAGCCAAATTCCTTTGCAAAACAGTTAAATCTTTGACGGTCTTCCTTTCCTGTTTATTTCCATGTAGATAGTCGATGGAGAGTTTATGGATGAAATTCTAAATTCGTTAATTTAGATCTCACTCACTTATATCCTCCGAGCAACTCAAGTTATCTAAGGTAATACAGGATATTTACTTATACACATGATTTCTTATACCTTGTTAATCACAGAAGTATGATGCCTTTTTCTTGTTTCTGAAGGAAAATTTTTTCTCCATTACATCATAACAGATTGAATCAAAGTTTGTAGGTTTATTAAGAATATCCAATTGGAACCTTAATAAATTGTTTAGAAGCATAGATATTTGTAAGCCAAATGGATATTTGAAATAAACTTCAAATTCTTATCTGCTTTAGATTTATGTATATTTCCATGATATTTCATACTAGGAAAAACTAAAACAATCATTTATTGTTGTTCAATGTTTATTAATACTACTGCATATGCTTGTTTGTTCCAAAGCTGATAACCCTTGAAATTTACCTACACTCGGTGAGTCCTCATCACCGCAATTAGCTTAGTTTCTCTTTGTTGTTTAATATTAACTATTTAACTGCTATGCAAGTTAAAAATTTCTCTTAGTGTAATTTAAACTGGTGATTCTGTCGTGCCCACTTATTTGTAATTAACAATGGAACTCTATAGTAACTCATTTACATCCCCAAAGCTGTATTTTGGGTACTAGATAGATGTGCTCTTGAGTTTTGATCTAGATGTATCCCATAAACAAAGCTTTTTCTATATTGATATTATGGAATTATAGCGAATATAGAAGATAGAGAATGATTTCTAAGTGAGAAAAGGTGAAATTTATCAATGAAATGAGTGTTGATTCGAGTATAAGAATATAAATATTATATCACGACACAAATTTTTATTAAGGTGGATGATTTCACAAGGATACTTGTTTACGGTCATTATGTCAATTTCAAATTTTATCCTAATGTTTGATCACAAAACCTAATAATGTGTATTTATGATTTTGATTATGTGACTTCATTTCCATAGGTGTTAGTAGTGCTTACTTACTATGTTTAGTTTAACTCATGGTAGGGCACTTGCTTAAGTACATTTGCAAGTTTCTTGTGATGAACTTTCTTTTTGATAACTTAATTTTTTTTCTATTTATGTACCAATGCTAAGTCTTCCTAATCATTGATTTTGATTTTTATGTTTTTTTATATTCCTTTTGATAACTCGATTCTTAATCTTCCTTTTAATGTCTTTCTCAAACAGTCCGTGCACATATGGATCGTAGTTGGATAAATGCTTTACGCACAAGTGATGAGTATGAGAATGGGGTGAAAGAGTTCTTAGAATTTGCTAAAAGAAATGCTTGTGATAATACTGAAATATTTTTTTGTCCTTGTGTAAAATGTGTGAACCTAAGACGTTTGAAAGTGGATGAAATAGAAGAACATGTTCTTTGCGATGGATTTTGCAAGAGTTATACAAGATGGATATGGCATGGTGAATCATTAAGCATGCCAAGTGTGTCCCAAACTGAGCAAGTTGATGTAGATATGGATGATCGACTAGAAGACATGATCCGTGATGTTGGACCAGAGTTTTTTCAGCGAGCACATGTATATGATCATTTGTGTAGTGATGCGGAGAAGCCGTTGTATCCAGGGTGCACTCAATTCTCACGATTGGAAGCAGTATTAAAATTGTTCAAGATAAAAGCACAAAATGGGTGGAGTGACAAAAGTTTTACCGAATTGCTTGAGTTATTGAAAGTTATGCTTCCAGAAGGTAATACACTACCGGATCGTAACTATGAGGCAAAGAAGATATTGTGTCCAATGGGTATGGCATACAAGAAAATACATGCTTGCCCCAATGATTGCATCTTGTACAGAAACGAGTTTGAAGGGTTGCATCAGTGCCCCATATGTCAGGTATCACGCTACAAAGTGAAGGATGGTGATTCTAGTTGTGATGAGAGCCCAAATGGGCCTCCGGCAAAAGTCTTATGGTATCTTCCAATAATTCCAAGGTTCAAGAGATTATTTGCTAATGCAAAAGATTCAAAGAACCTTAGATGGCATGCAGATGAGAGGCAATGTGATGGAAAGATTCGTCATCCGGCTGACTCTTTGCAGTGGAAAAGAATCAATCAATTGTTTCCAGACTTTGGCAATGAGCCAAGAAACCTTAGGCTTGGACTTGCTACGGATGGAATGAATCCATATGGTAACTTGAGTAGTAAGCATAGCTCATGGCCAGTTCTGTTGGTAATTTACAATCTCCCTCCTCAATTGTGCATGAAGCGGAAAAACATAATATTGTCTATGATGATTTCGGGCCCACAACAGCCTGGAAATGACATAGATGTTTATTTACGTCCCTTGATTGAAGACTTGCGAATGTTATGGGAGGAAGGCATGGATGTGATTGACGGATATAGCCATGAATTATTCAAGATGCGTGCCATGATTTTTTGCACCATAAATGATTT
Organism: Boesenbergia rotunda; assembly: GCA_024364735.1. NCBI lineage: Eukaryota > Viridiplantae > Streptophyta > Magnoliopsida > Zingiberales > Zingiberaceae > Boesenbergia > Boesenbergia rotunda. The sequence goes on from JAGFNQ010005805.1 coordinate 6,975, forward strand.
TCCAGCATATGGGAACTTGTGCGGATATAGTGTTAAGGGGCATAAAGCATGCCCTATATGTGAAGAAGGCACATGTTACCATCAACTGATTCATGGAAAAAAGACGGTTTACCTTGGCCATCGAAGATTTCTCAAACCTGATCACCCATATCGTAGATTAAAGAAAGCCTTTAATGGACTGCAAGAGAATGGAGTTGCTCCAAAGGCCTTAACTGGAGAGCAAGTTTATGAACGGGTGAAAGACATCAATATTACTTTTGGAAAGACCCAAAAGAAAGCCATTGCCGCTGAGAGAAACATATGGAAGAAGAGGTCAATCTTTTTTGATCTTCCATATTGGTGCAAGCTTGATGTCAGACATTGTATTGATGTAATGCATGTGGAGAAAAATGTGTACGATAGTGTTATTGGAACGCTTCTAAACATACCGGGCAAGACAAAGGATGGTGTGAAATCTCGCCTAGATATGTTTGAAATGGGTATACGAGAAAAGTTACATGCGCAGGTAGCAGAAAATAAGCGCGCATATTTGCCCCCTGCATGTCATACATTATCAAAAGCAGAGAGAAAAAGTTTATGTGAGAGTCTACATGGAATCAAAGTCCCACAAGGTTATTCATCAAATATCAAAAGGCTTGTCTCTATGAAAGATCTGAAATTGGTTGGCTTAAAGTCTCATGATTGCCACATATTGATGCAACATCTATTACCAGTGGCTATTCGTGACATTTTGCCTGAAAATGTAAGATAAGCCATAACCAGGTTGTGCTTTTTCTTTAATGCTATATGTAGCAAAGCCATTGACCCTCAGAAATTGGATGAGTTGGAAAATGAAGCTTTTATTATCTTATGCCAATTAGAGATGTATTTTCCTCCTTCATTTTTTGATATCATGGTTCACTTGATTGTTCATATAGTGAGGGAGATTAAGTTGTGTGACCCAGTTTATTTACGGTGGATGTACCCAATTGAGCGGTACATGAAAATATTAAAAGGGTATGTGAAGAATCCACACCGCCCTGAAGCATCTATTGTTGAAAGGTACATTGCAGAAGAGGCTATTGAGTTTTGCACTATGTATGTGAAGGATGGGGAAGCTATAGGGCTTCCTAAGTCTCGTCATGAAGAAAGATATGGAGGTAAGGGTACGCTAGGTGTAAAAGCTACAATCCCAGATCGAAAGGAAGTGCTTCAAGCACATTTGTATATCTTAAATAACACCGATGAAGTTCAACCTTACTTATGCTCTCACAAAAACATTATCAAGAAGCAAAACCCTAGAATGAACGAAAAGATGTTGATGAATGAGCATAACAAGACCTTTCCAAGTTGGTTTAGTGAAACCATTATTATAGATGATACTGCTTCTGATACATTAAAATCGCTAGCAAATAAGCTAACATTCCAAGTCATAAAATGGAGTGGATATGATATCAATAATCTTTCCTTCTATACAAAGTCCCAAGATGAGAAGAGTACTGTGCAAAATAGTGGGGTTATGATAATGGCTGAGTCCATGCACTTCTCTAGTTCCAAAGATAAAAGCCCTGTTATTGCATCCATATCTTACTATGGAGTGATTGAAGAGATTTGGGAGGTCGACTACACTAACTTTAGAGTTCCTGTTTTCAAATGTAAGTGGGTTGATATTAATAATGGTGTGCAAACTGATGGATTAGGATTTACATTGGTCAACCTTGATAAAGTAGCTTATAAAGATGAGCCTTTCATCATGGCTTGCCAAGCAAAACAAGTATTTTATATTAAAAATCCCTCTCATAAAAGGTGGTCACTGGTTTTACAAGGAAGAAACATAATTAGTAGTGATGATACTCTTGTTATTTCTGAGACTCCTTTCTCATCAAGGATCCCTACTTTGGATGAAGAAATAATAATGGATAATGAACATGCTACTCGCGATCATGATGAAGGGATATGGGAGAATATTGATATTCCCTAATCAAGTTAGTTGTTTTTAATCTTATTCCACTATTAATATTTGAAATATGTTTCTTGATGTTGATTATAAAAATATGTTCTTAACCTTTATTTTATTATTTTTACAGGCACATGGGTGATTCATCTCACAACCCTCCTTCACAGAGTGGGTCGGATATCGGATCCAAACGGAAAAAAGGCAGAGGTCCTACACAATTAAAAGAGTTAACCCTTAGCCGAATTAATGATCAAAAGGTCCCCATCGAGTTTGATGTGGTCGGGAATCCTACGGGGCCAAATAAAGAAACTTTCAATAGTTATGTGGCTCTCTAAGGACGTAGTAGGGTTAGTCTCTTGAAGAAAGAGTGGGATGATGTAGAATCTTGCATCAAGGATAATATTTGGGAAAGTATTATGGTAACTCTTTATGTTTGTAACAATTTACTTGTGGCTAATATTATCATAGACTAATTTTTCTATTTGTTGTCATGTAGCTCACCTTTGACATCCCAAATGACAACTCACTGAAGAGGAAATGTATTTCATATGCGGGGGATCGTTGGAAGGCCTTCAAGTCGGACCTTACCAGAAAATACATATTCGGGTCAAAAATTGGTCTATCTCCTTGTGAGAAATATTCGTTCATTGATGATTTGACATGGGAGAAATTTCTTAAGAGCCGACAAGATCCTGCCTTTCTTGTGTGTTGGCCTTATATATTTTATTCAATTTGAGTTTTGTTTGCAAAGAAATTGTATCTTTGGGTAATTTTATAATTTTCTTGATTTTGTTTATTAAAACAGGAAACAAAAAGAAAGGCACAAGAAAGTGCTGCAAAGAATTGCCACCCCCATATATTATCTCGTGGGGGCTATGCTAAGCTTGAGGAAAAGATTATGCAACAAAAGTTGAAAGAATGTGAAGAAGCATCACAAGCAGAACCGTCAATAACTATTTCTCCCCCATCTCCACTCACACGCCATGAGAAATGGAAGAAAGCACGACAAAAGAGTTCTGGAGAGTATACATCTGAACCTTGTCGCATTATTGCTGATAAGATTGTAAGTAATTTTATAAATTTATTAATAATTATGCTTTGGTATTATACACATTCTTAACAATCTTAATTTATATGTTTCATAGGATTCTTTGGTTGAACAAAGCTCTCAAGGATCTTTTGTATCTATTGGACGGGAAGATATTTTGACTGCCGCTATTGGGCGTCCGGAGCACCCAGGACGTGTCCGTACTGCAGGACGAGGTGTGGGCATCAAGCAGTATTTTGGGTTGCCTTTATATAGGCATGGCTTCAAAGGCGGAAATGTATCAAGGGAAGAGTTAAAAGTGGTCCGAGAAAAGATGAGGCAAGAGATTACTGAGGAGGTTGAAGAGAGGCTTAAAAAGGATATTGAACAGCGATTTATAAATGAGCTTGAACAACGACTTGCAAAGGAGGTTGGACTACGAATTAGACAAGAGCTGAAATCTTTGGGCCTTTTCCAAGGAAAGACAAGGTCCCCCCTTCCCATTCTCCTAGATATGTGAGCACAAAAGGAAGTTGTGCAGCAGATGGTCAAGCTATATCGGAAGAGGACCTCCTTAACATCAGAGGCATGTGTAAGCTATATGTAGAGGACCCTTTCCGTTTAGTGGCTATTGGACAAGTCTACAACTTGGGGCCAACCATACACCACATCCAAATAGATAGTGATAATGTGAGGGTGGTGGTTGATTAAGTAAAAGATGCAAAGGCCCTTGTCCCTGTACCCACTGAGGAGGTGCAAACAGTGGGACAAGCCCCTAATCATTTTATTTTATGGCCAAAAAGACTTGTCAAGCCAGTACAAGATGAGGTATTCAATATTCACATATATCTTTTTCATATTTTACTTATTGTATTTAAAAAAGATCTTTTATAAATGTTGATTAGGAACCTGACGTTGGTGCTATTAAAGATGATCTGGTGGCCAAACAGAAGGAACAGAATGGTAATGAGGCAAAACGACTAAACTTTATGGAATCATGAATTGTGTTTTCTATTTTTTTTATTAATTGTTTTAGTAGGGTGTAATATCCAAACTTGACCTTTTGGTTTCCATTTACTGATTAGGCAATTTTAACTTTCATAGCAGGCTTTGATATGGTTCAACAAAGGGAATCTGAAGTTGATCCGATGGCACATTTATGTATTCTAGCTGTAAAAATTAGCAAACACCCTTTACAGTTAAATTTAGATGTTGAAGTCTTAGGCAAGTCCAGCCCAATCCCATTGCATATATTTCAAAAGGATATTTTGGAGCTCACCATGGGTAACATGCTTTGTGTATCAGTGCTGCAAGTTTGGTTAATGTTAGTACATTTCTAAACTATTTATTAATTAACTAAGTATCACATTCTTACAATTTGCATTTATTTATTATCTTAGGTATTTGCATCAACTCTGCAAACTAAGAGGGAACATGGATACATATGGATTTATTGATCCTGTTCACATTCAAAGTATAGGGAATCGTCCAATGGACATTCAAAACTACATTCATAGTAGGATAATTGAAGGAAAAGAGTGTTGCCTTGCACCGTATTATCATATGTACGTGAATATTTTCAAGTGACTTAGAAGTTTAGTTGTGATTTTGACTAATTATTATCCAACTTGCAGGGCCCATTGGCAGTTGATAATTATTTGTCCTAAGCAAAATGTTGTCATCTTTCTCTGCTCACTGTGGAATAAAGCGAATAAAGATATCAAAACAATTATTAATAGGTAAGTTATTATCATTCGCTCTATGATATGTTTTTCTACAACTATGATTTATAAGCAATTTTTTCATAGATATATTTGGTTGATTTGTTGCCATTTATTATATTTTTTAATCACAGTGCTATGCGTTCTTGGCATACGATGAAAGGCAAACACTTGGGAGCTTTTAGAATGCCTATATGGAAGGAACTACGTATAAGTAGTTAAATGTCAAGTTTTTATACAACTATGATCTATAAGCATTTTTTTCATAGATAAATTTGGTTTATTTGTTGCCATTTATTATATTTTTTTATTATAGTGCTATGCGTTCTTTATTATTTGATGTCTTTTGGTATGCAAGCTCCTCTATGTGCATGCTTGAGATATTGGTTACTATAATGAAAAATTAGCATGACTTTGTAACTGATTTATCCTTTTCTGCTAATGTGTCATTTTGATATTTATTTGTAGTGCCAAAAACAAACTGGCAATACAGAGTGTGGATATTATGTAATGAGACATATGCTCAACATTGTCTCGGCGATCATAGTTGATTCATGGGACAAGGTAATTGAAGTTTTTTTAATTTTATAGATTTAATTATGTCTGGTTGAGTTGATAAGCTATTTTTTTATATAAATGTACCTTGCAGAGAATCACAAATAAGGATCCATTCTCCGAAGATGAGATTGATGACATCAAAAGATGTTGGGCAACTTATTTGTTAGAGGTTGCCAATGTAAAAGTTTAAGATAGTTTAATGTAAAAGTTAGAGACCACTAGCATTGATTTCCATTAGTGTTCTTCCTTACATTGTAGCTTCAATTGCTTACATATATACTATTTCAATCAAGTAGTTTCAGTTTTGCATCCTGTCAACCGGATTCCACACATATTTTTTTAATGTGGCTTTTGCCATTGTCCTTTTAGCGCTTTCCTTCTTCTCATTTGATCAAAAGTTGCTTTTGAGAGTAAATTTTTACCAAAATGAGCACGAACATGGAGGAAACGTTCGAGCCTTTTCACGGAATCAAGAATGATCTTCAAGGGAGATTGATGTGCTACAAGCAAGATTGGACCAGTGGTTTCAGTGCAGGCATCAGGTATTGATCGTTGCTTCAGAAATTTATCTGCATATCAGTTATACTTTTCCAAAGCTTGTTCAGAAGGATGCAGAATCACAGTGCAATTTATGAAACCCTCTATTTCAATGTAAACCTTTCACTTCTCATGAACAGTAACAAAAATCTCTAGAATGAACGATAGCTAAGGAATTAAAAACTTGAGAAACCATTTCCCAGAAGAAGCTCCAATACTATACCACTAAGCGTGTTGAGGATATGTTATTGGAATCAGTGAATACCACCACTAAGCGTGTTGAGGAACTGCTGGAAATGATGCAAGATCCTGCCAATACTATACGCATTGAAGACCATCTTACTTGTTAGTATACATCACAATTTCACCTATTAAATTGTGGCATATGTTTCATTTAAGCATTTTACTGCATTACTTTGACTACATGCTTATCTTTTTCTCTGTTTCTTTCTCCCTCTTAAATAGCTCTGAACATGAGATGTATTGAACGTCTATATGGAGACCATGGTCTTGATGTCATGGATGTAATTCAGAAAAATGCTAGTCTTGCATTGCCAGTCATATTAACTCGTCTGAAGCAAAAACAAGAGGAATGGTCTAGGTGTCGGTCAGATTTCAATAAAGTATGGGCAGAAATATATGCCAAGAATTATCATAAGTCACTTGATCATCGCAGTTTCTATTTCAAGCAACAGGATTCAAAGAATTTGAGCACAAAAAGTATGTGATCAGTTATTTTGTTTACAGTTCTTTTGAGTATTTTAAGAGACAAACATTAACAAGAGAAGTTCTCATTGCTTATTAAAGTGATAATGCACATATTCTAGCCTTCTATGTCATTTTCTTTGTTTTTCCCCCTCCATTCCTGTTTATCTGTTTGTTTATTGTTTGAATAGCTTTGTTGGCTGAGATTAAAGAAATTAATGACAAGATGAAGAAGGACGATGACATTCTTCTTGCTGTTGCTGCCAAAATTAGGCACCCAATTATTCCCAATATGGAATTTAAGTATGCAGATATAGATGTTCACGAGGATTTATATCGAATCATAAAATATTCAAGTGGAGAAGTGTGCACATCTTCAGACCAGTTGGACAAAGTCATGAAGTTATGGAGTACTTTAAGGTTCTTCATCGACCAACAAAACTGGGGGCGAGAAAGGGCAAAGATTAATGGAAAGAGCTTCTCCATTGTCAACCTTTAAGGTACGGTGATGAATAACGATCAGATCTTTGGCCTTTGTACTAGCTTTCCCTTTTACTTGGTTTGCAGGTGAGGAAGGAGAAATTAGGAGACAGAATCACTGCTCTTCAGCAGCTAGTTTCGCCTTTTGGCAAGGTTATAATTAATCTCATTAATAAATGAATTTCTTTAGGCTTCTCTTCGATCGTGTGTGGTTGAGTAATTGAACCATTGATTCCATTAATGACAGACCGATACTGCATCAGTTCTTCAAGAAGCCATTGACTACATTAAGTGCCTTCATGGCCAAGTTGGTGTAAGTGCAAATTAAACAAAAACACACTGAATCCATCTGACTTTGTATTAACTGTATGATTGAACTTTAGGCTCTCAGCAGTCCCTACTTGAAACATGGATTTCCCATCAAACAAAAACAGGTTTACCTTTCTTTGAATTTATTGCTAATCATATATATTAATTATAAATATGCAGCGTATATTTAGTGATTCCTATTATAATGCAGAGGATGTATGAGCAGCTGAAGAAGAATACTGATGAAGAGAAGCGATCGGACCTGGAAAGCAGAGGACTTTGCCTGGTTCCGATCACCGGCACCTATCCGGCGACTGCAAGTGAGACATCCGTTGATTTCTGGCATCCTGGTTCAGTTCTATTTGGAGGAAGCTTCAGATATAGCAAGAGCAAGCTAGCTGAAGAGTAGATGAAGCTGATAAAGAACTAATAGCATGCTAAAGTTGAATTGATATGAAGATACAACTAAAGCTGAACCAACTAATTGTAGTGGCAGCTGAATGAGAACGAGTGCTAAATTTGGCAGGAGGAATTTGGAGGAACATTTAATTAACTACTTGAGATAACGAGAAGATTTTGATTTGTTTATAAGGTTTGATGGACCTTGGTAATTGGCATATATTTGTCTTCTCGTATGTTTTCCTGCAGAAATCTGAGTGGATGACTTGGCTCTTTTAATGTTCTTTCTAGAATAACGCTAACGTACGTAGTCATCGTGAAGCTCTTTTATGAAATTATTAATAAATATGAAATTTATATAAAAAATTAAGACTTTTGACACCGGTTGTTTCTAGAATCGGTGTTAAAACATCATTTTTAACACCGGTTGTTTCTAGAACCGGTGTTAAAAATGATGTTTTAACACCGATTGTTTCCAGAACCGGTGTTAAAAATGATGTTTTAACACCGGTTGTTTAAAATAACCGGTGTCTAAAATGGCTTTCCCGCCTCATAATTGAACTTTTAACAACGGTTATTAACCGGTGTTAAATCTATATATTACATCGGTTTGTTAACCGGTGTTAAAAGTATATACTTACAATGCCGGCTGGATCAACACCGGTTCCGGAACCGGTGTTAAAAGTCGAAAATAACCGGTGTTAAAAGCCTTTTTTCCACTAGTGCTTCCTAATCAACCCTGAGCTTCTCTTGCAGTTGACCGGGGCCTTATATGACATGGGTGTTTCCTTCGCTACCCAGAACCGATCCCTTCGTCAGTTAGAGACCCGTCGGGAGGCGCTGGAAGCTCAACTTCGGTGCGCCTGGCCCTCCCCAGGTGATGAAGCTTGTAATGCCCTGCGCTCTGAGAACGTGGCCCTGCGGGGGTAAGCTGCCCATGCCAAGGCGCGCCTTCGAGACCTTTCTACAGAGCTGAGCGCAGCTCGGGCCTCTGAGGCTCAATTGCATCAACAGCTAGCGCATCTAGAGCAAAGTGAGCACCAGGCCCGTGCTCTAGAATTTCAAGCGAGTTCCGAGTTGGCCAAGACTCAAGCTGATCTTTTGGAGGCCCATCAGTCGGCTGCCACGCTGCTCACGGCCTTGAAGGCCAAGGAGGAGGAATTGGCGGCCTGCCAAAGCGATCTCTTGCATAGGCCCGAACGCCCTGAGGCCCAGGAGTAGGGATGGAAACAGGCCAGGCCAGGCCAGGCTTTCACCTTAACAGGCCAGGCCTGTATAACAGCAAACAGGCCTGAGCCTGGCCTGTGGCCTGTTACAGGCTTTATTCTAGGCCTGAGCCTGGCCTGTTCAATAGCCTGGCCTGGCCTGTGGCCTGTTTACAAAGCCTATAATTTAATTCGATTATCCAAAATACTAATTTAACAAATTAGTTTAAAATACCATAAATATATATGTTCCTTCCAAAGTAATATATAAAATATGTAT
>JAGFNQ010005805.1:17979-58156 GCA_024364735.1 Boesenbergia rotunda
ACGACCAAGTTGCAACCAAGTTTCTTAAAGACGAGTGCCCTTTGTTTATTTCTTAACCGTCTATTCACCCCCCTCTAGCCGGACCAACCCGTTCCAACAAGTGGTATCAGAGCCAAGGTCGCCGCAGAAGGATTAATCGCCGACTGCAGCAATTTCAAGAAAAATGGTTGGAGCCGTAATCTACCCGCCGAAGTTTGAGGGGGAGTTCGCGATGTGGAAGCGCCGAATGCAGGTATTTTTTAAAACTGATATTGAATTGCTAATAATTATGAAAAATGATTTTTCAGTTCCTAAAGACAACAACGGCAAGGATAAAGAAATAGAATCATGGACCAAGAAGGAGAAATCAGACTTTGAAGCAAATGGCAAAGCTGAATTTCATCTACTAGCTGTTCTTCCTGCGCAAGAAGTTAACCGCATCGAAAATTACAACTCGACAAAAGAGCTATGGGAGAAATTTCTAGAATTGCATGAAAGTACCTCAGAGCCAAAACTGAAGGCCACTTGGGACGAGTCCTCGTCAGAGGAATCAGAAGGTCAAGAATACGCGGGACTTGCGTTAATGGCAAATCATCAAGAAGGGAGCACTGATGAAGGGGGAGAGATGTCAGAAGAAACTGACGACGAAGAAAGAACCTCGCTTTTCGAAAGCGACCCGGTAAGTGAGGTCTGTTTTCTTCCTCATGATCAATTATATGCAGGAGTTAAAGCCTTGCTTAAATCTAATTGTAGATTAGAAAAAGATAATTTGAAATTGAAAAATGAATTGACACTTACTTTCTCTTCTGAAATTTTAAAAAATGAAAATAGTAATTTGAAAAACTTAGTGCAAAAATTAGAACTTGATATTGCACATTTACGCCAAAAGAAAAATAGCTTTTCTGATAATTTAAATTGGTATTTTAAAAATCATAAGGGTCAATTTAAAAATGTGCCCAAAAGCTATATTCCGCCTAAGTTTTTAATTAATCCTGTAGACAAGAACTTATTTTGGGTTCCTAAATTTGTATTAAACTGAATTTTTTTTGTTATTATATATGTGCGCATTTTTTTCTCTAACAAAAATTATATCATTATTTTTTTTGCACAATTATGTTGTCTATCTACTGAAAATTCTTTTAAATTTTTTGAATATTTTTTTCTCTCAAAATTTAAAATTAAGAGTTTAGGGGGAAATTCAATATAATTTTTTTAAAAAATATTTTTCGAAGCAATTTTTTGAATTTTTTTTAAAAATTTATTCTTCAAAAACTCTTATGTGTTGGTTTGCCATTTTTGGACTTGATGAACGAATTTAAAACTCAAAATATTTGTCCAAACTCATATTTCATCTTCAACTTTAACAAAAACTATTTAGATTTTTTTTATTGAAATATGATTTTTTTTAATTTTCAAAATTCGATAGAAAAAGATTTTGACCAGATTCGATTTTTTTTTGATCTCCTCATCAACTGTGGATTTTATCAAAAAAAAATTTAGATTTTTAAAATTTTTTTTACAAAAAAATGGAATTAACTTTGAAAAAAATATGCCATTTTAAATTTGAAAAATCTGTGTCAACACGCTTTTTTTTTCACTTAGAAAATTTTTTATCGCACTCAAACTTTTTTTCTTCCCTACTTATATTTCCCAATTTTTTGATTTGATCAAAGAGGGAGGAATAGTACTAAGTTAAGGGGTAGAATTTTAATTTACTTGAAATTTAAGTTTTTTTGAACTTAAACTATTTACATTATTATGTATGTTTTTTTTATTTTGATTACCCTAATTTAACTCGGATTGATACACATCAAAAAGGGGGAGATTGTAAGTACCCCTGATTGATTTTGATGTGATCAACCGATTTAAGTTAGGTCCTGGTATGTTTAATCCCTCTACTAAGTGTACAGGAGCTTAGGTACGGAGGAAGTCGAGCGTAAGACGTAGCGGACGAGAAGGATTGTGCGGGAAAGTGAGCCGACGGGCTCGGTACAATCCGAGGGACGCGTAAGCTGCGGAAGAGTACGCCGGTGGAGCGAGAAGGACGTGCGCGATGTCCGAGGGATGAGAAGCCGGGAGGAAGGACGCTCGAGGGGCGAAAGGCCGGAGTCGGGTTCGGGTGAGCCTAACTCCGGTTGGCCGGAAATCACCCAGAAGATGAACCAAAAGACTGGTCAGTTTGACCAAGTCAAACCAGGCACCTGAAACAAAAAGAATTTTATTTGTTGCTGTGAAGATTCGAACTAGCAACCTCGCCTACATATATCACCAGTCTTACCGGCTGGGATAAAGAAGAGATATGATTAAAGTTGTTGCGAGCAAATGATAAAGTTATTTATCTGTTGCGAGCAGAAGACAAAGTTATCTCTTAAAGGATAACTTTATCCTTTAATCAGATCCAATGGATGCAGTTTAATCCCATCCAAGATCAGTCATCCAGATTACATCCATGGATCAACGACCAAGAGAAAATTCCTCAACAATCAACAATCCAGATTTATTCTCTTAGGCTATAAATAGGCGTAGAGTTTCAACCTTTTAATTCATCAATTCAATTCTTTCTGTAATTTCTTTAAGTATAAGTGTGCTTCAGTTGTAAGGCTTCTCTGCCACAAGGAGATTTTCTGATTGAGCGTTAACCGTCTTGGAAGCAACGACCAAGTTGCAACCAAGTTTTTCTTAAAGACGAGTGCCCTCTTGTTTTATTTCTTAACCGTCTATTCACCCCTCTAGCCGGACCAACCCGTTCCAACAGATGCCCCCTCCATAGTTGTGGATTTGCCCCCTTTTTTCTTTCTGATGTAGGTAAGGACCGATCGGTTTGTTACGGATGTTGCTTTTTCCCCCTTCCATAGTTGTGCTTTTGCACTCGCTTAATGGTTGTCAGAACTATGGCGGCACAGACCGCTCTTTGGCTTGGGTGAACCCGAGAGGCGTTACGAGCTCGGGCTAGCCCCTGGGCCTATTCGAGGCGTGTCTAGCCGTAGTTTGCGGGGGCTCAGTCATCTCCCGCCTATGAACATGGGGGGGGGGGGGGACGTGCCGAGTAGAGGTCTCACCTTCTCGACTTAGGGGCTGATTCGGGACTGTAGCGAGGGCGCGGGTTCCAGGTTGAGAAGCTCTGGAGGATTTCCATCCTAGGGGAGGATTCCAGTGGGTCGGTTTTGAAGTCGCCTGGTCGGGCAACCTCTTGGACAGCATAGACCATCAAGTGTCGGACCGAGGGCCGGTCCAACGGAAGGGCTTGCGTAGAGCAAGAGGAAGGTGACTCGGTCGGGTGATCTCTTGGTCAGCATGGATCATCATGCGTCTGACCGAGAGTCGATCCGAGGGAAGGGCTTACGCAGAGACGAGGCTTCCCGGCCGAGGGCATCCGAGGGAGCGTGGGCCGCCACGCGTCGCCTGAGAGCCTCGCCAAGGCTTCCCGGTCGAGGGCATCCCCGGGAGCGTGGGCCGCTACGCGCCGCCTGAGAGCCTCGCCGAGGCTTCCCGGTCGAGGGTATCCCAGGGAGCGTGGGCCACCAAGCGTCGCCTGAGAGCCTCGCCGAGGCTTCCCGGTCGAGGGCATCCCAGGGAGCGTGGGTCGCCATGCGTCGCCTGAGAGCCTCGCCGAGGCTTCCCGGTCGAGGGCATCCCAGGGAGCGTGGGCCGCCACGCGCCGCCTGAGAGCCTCGCCGAGGCTTTCCGGTCGAGGGTATCCCAGGGAGCGTGGGCCGCCACGCGCCGCCTGAGAGCCTCGCCGAGACTTCCCGGTCGAGGCCATCCCAGGGAGCGTGGGTCGTCACGCATCGCCTGAGAGCCTCGTCGAGGCTTCCCGGTCGAGGGCATCCCAGGGAGCGTGGGCCGCCACGCGTCGCCTGAGAGCCTCACCGAGGCTTCCTGGTCGAGGGCATCCCAGGGAGCGTGGCCCGCCACGCGTCGCCTGAGAGCCTCGCCGAGGCTTCCCGGCCGAGGGCATCCCAGGGAGCGTGTGCCGCCACGCGCCGCTTGAGAGCCTCGCTGAGTCTTCCCGATCGAGGGCATCCCAGGGAGCGTGGGCCGCCACGCGTCACCTGAGAGCCTCACCGAGGCTTCCCGGTCGAGGGCATCCCAGGGAGCGTGGGCCGCCACGCGCCGCCTGAGAGTCTTGCCGAGGCTTCCCGGTCGAGGGCATCCCAGGGAGCGTGGCCCGCCACGCGCCGCCTGAGAGCCTCGCCGAGGCTTCCCGGTCGAGGGCGCGTGGGCCGCCACGCGCCGCCTGAGAGCCTCGCCGAGGCTTCCCGATCGAGGGCATCCCAGGGAGCGTGGGCCGCCACGCGTCGCCTGAGAGCCTCGCCGAGGCTTCCCGGTCGAGGGCATCCAAGGGAGCGTGGGCCTCCATGCGTCGCCTGAGAGCCTCGCCGAGGCTTCCCGGTCGAGGGCATACCGGGGAGCGCGGGCCGCCACGCGCCGCCTGAGAGCCTCGCCGAGGCTTCCCATGGTCGAGGGCATCCCAGGGAGCGTCGGCCGCCACGCGCCGCCTGAGAGCCTCGCCGAGGCTTCTCGGTCGAGGGACCGAGGACCGGTCCAAAGGAAGGGCTTGCATAGAGCAAGAGGAAGGTGACTCGGTCGGGTGATCTCTTGGTCAGCATGGATCGTCATGCGTCTGACCGAGAGTCAATCCGAGGGAAGGGCTTGTGCAGAGCCGAGGCTTCCCGGCCGAGGGCATCCCAGGGAGCGTGGGCCACCACGCGTCGCCTGAGAGCCTCGCCGAGGCTTCCCGGTCGAGGGCATCCCCGGGAGCGTGGGCCGCTACGCGCAGCCTGAGAGCCTCGCCGAGGCTTCCCGGTCGAGGGCATCCCAGGGAGCGTGGGCCGCCACGTGTCGCCTAAGAGCCTCGCCGAGGCTTCCCTGTCGAGGGCATCCCAGGGAGCGTGGGCCGCCACGCGTCGCCTGAGAGCCTCGCAGAGGCTTCCTGATCGAGAGCATCCTAGGGAGCGTGGGCCGCCACCCGTCGCCTGAGAGCCTCGCCTAGGCTTCCCGATCGAGGGCATCCCAGGGAGCGTGGGCCGCCACGCGCCGCCTGAGAGCCTCGCCGAGGCTTCCCGGTCGAGGGCATCCTAGGAAGCGTTGGCCGCCACGCGCCGCCTGAGAGCCTCGCCGAGACTTCCCGGTCGAGGGCATCCCAGGGAGCGTGGGCCGCCACGCATTGCCTAAGAGCCTCGCCGAGGCTTCCCGGTCGAGGGCTTCCCAGGGTGCGTGGGTCGCCACGCGTCGCTTGAGAGCCTCGCCGAGGCTTCCCGGTCTAGGGCATCCCAGGGAGCGTGGGCCACCACGCGCCGCCTGAGAGCGGCCCACGCTCCCTGGGATGCCCTGCCGAGGCATCCCGGTCGAGGGCATCCCAGGGAGCGTGAGCTGCCACGCGCCTCCTGAGAGCCTCGTCGAGGCTTCTCGGTCGAGGGCATCCCAGGGAGTGTGGGCCGCCACGCGTTGCCTGAGAGCCTTGTCGAGGCTTCCCGGTCGAGGGTATCCCAGGGAGCGTGGGCCGCCACGCGCCGCCTGAGAGCCTCGCCGAGGCTTCCCGGTCGAGGGTATCCCGGGGAGCATGGGCCGCCATGCGCCGCCTGAGAGCCTCGCCGAGGCTTCCCGGTCGAGGGCATCCCATGGAGCGTGGGCCGTCACGCGTCGCCTGAGAGCCTCGCCGAGGTTTCCCGGTCGAGGGCAACCCGGGGAGCATGGGCCGCCACACGCTGCCTGAGAGCCTCGCCGAGGCTTCCCGATCGAGGGCATCCCAGGGAGCGTGGGCCGCCACGCGTCGCCTGAGAGCCTCGCCGAGGTTTCCCAGTCGAGGGCATCCCAAGGAGCGTGGGCCGTCACGCGTCGCCTGAGAGCCTCGCCGAGGGTAATGTAGCAACGGATGTTTCTTTAAGAAAACCATTCCGGAAGGGCGTACTAAATAGGCGAGGTATAGGCGAGGTATATCCAGAAGACCCAATTTTCAGACACGTGGCGAGTGTATATAACGTATATCCATATTTCCAAATACACGATGCCTGGGTGAGTCATATCCAGAAGGTCGTACCACAGAGATGCATAGAATATATGAAGTATATCCAGAAGGCCGGCTATCAAATGCGCGGAAACAGTATCGCACATACTCTCCCTTATCCGCCTTGCTAGAAAAAGAACAGATCCAGTGTTGCCCCGAAGGGATTCGTCATAAGGCCTCTGGTACATTAATGACTTTCCTGAGAACGGCCGAAGAGGGGCTCGCATCCTCTGGGAACGCTGACCGCCTAAACCCATAAGGATCTCTTATTTCCACTTCCGATCAGGCTGCTGGTGTCCCTCCTTCTAGCGCCATTTTTGATCCTGTCGCGAAGTGGGGTGGCAGACCAACGGGCCGGACGGGCCTCCCAGGAGCCACGAGCCGATGAAGTGGCCGATTGTCGGACACGCCTCGCCCCGCTCCTGCAAAACAGAGACCATCAGCAAACCCGCTGGGGAAATCCCCGATCAGGCACGCCGACGGTCAAGTCAGTCCCGAGTACAGATGAGCGGAAACTGAATGGAAATGAGTCAAGGGAGGCGAGAACTCGCGCGCACGTGTACCTGATGTAGGGGGAGTGCCGAGCTTTTATAACCGGGGGGAGCTGACAACCCTTGTCCGCATAGATGGGACCGGGGTATGATGACTGTTAGCCCGCATGGAGCACGGAGGAGGGGCGCGACACGGCGCGGGGTGCTCCGGCAGTACGTGAGTACTGAGTGCGCAGTACGAGAGTACTGGATGCGCGGGATGACCGCGTGGAAATGTCAGAGGTAGGTGAAGCATGAGGAACCCCGTGGATAGGGCCGTACCCCGGAAGTAAGGATGTGAGGGGATATGGGGGCTGGACAGCCCGTACCCCGAGCGCCGACTAGTAGGTCCGTGTGCCGGGGACCGAGTCGGGTAAAGAACAGGGGGCGTGGGTTGCCACGCGCCTGACTGGCAGGGAGAGCGAAGGGAGCGCAGGGTACGACCTAGGTCGGGGGTTATCACGAGACTTGACCTGGCCGAGGATGCTAACCTTTATTCGGGGTCGGGATGAACTAGTGTGAGTGACTAGGCCTTTGACAGGGTCTGCTAGCTAAGAGGTGGCCCAGCCGCCTTTTCAGGTGACCTGATGG
The DNA here is from genome assembly GCA_024364735.1 of Boesenbergia rotunda. Taxonomy (NCBI): domain Eukaryota; kingdom Viridiplantae; phylum Streptophyta; class Magnoliopsida; order Zingiberales; family Zingiberaceae; genus Boesenbergia; species Boesenbergia rotunda. The sequence continues at coordinate 25,087 of JAGFNQ010005805.1, forward strand.
ACCCGATCCCCCTTTCTTCCCTATGGAAGGTTTTCCGGGTGCGGAGCCCCATTTGCTGATAGGGTGGTTGACATGTCTACCAGGCCTCGTGGCGCCAGGCTGGTCGGTGGGCCCGACCTATGCCCCTACCCGTAGGCAAGGCCAGGATCATGTTTTTTTGTTGTATGTTACCTTTTACGTGTGTAAATATCTCGGATTGGTTTTGATGTGATCAATTGAGTTAAGTTAGATTCTGATTAGTTTGATTTTTGTGTCTAAGTGCAAAGGCTTAGGAGCACAAGAAGTCGAGCAGAAGATGCAACCCGCGAGAAGGATGACACGAGAAATGAGCTGATGGACTCAGTACATCCGAGGGGCTAGAAGATTGTAGAAAAGTACACCGATGGGTGAGAAGAGCGTGTGCGACGTCCAAGGGACGAGAAGTCGGGGAGGAAGCTTGTTCAAGAAGAAGGTCAGAGTTGGGTTCGGGTGAGCTCAACTCTAGACAATCGAAGAATCACCCAAGCAAACGGAGTCCAAAAGGTTAATTCGAAGTCCGACCTCCCTACTTGTGATTAAGGGTGTCTCAGATGCGAATATTGGAGCTACCATGGAAAGATGCGAGGGCATCTCAGTTCAGACTGAGGACGCCTAGGACGCCCGCAATTGGATCCGAGGCAACTTGGATAAACAGTAACCGAACGTTACCGTTTGCGTAGATAATATTTTATTTAACTGAGACGTCGCAAGTGTCACATCAGCAAATGGTCACTTCAACCATTAGACTATAAATAGTCCCCTAAAGATAGAATTAACAAACAACAACTTGCATTCATTTTTCTAACTCTTGTATGAGCTTTTCAAAGATTACAAGAGGATTCTTCACCTACACCAAAGGAAAATTCTAATGGAGCTTTTCAAAGGCCTTGGATTAGCAACCTCTCCGGTTCAACCAAGTATATCTGAGCATCTTTTTTTTATTGTTGTTAATGTTTTTGATTATTTTAATTGTCTACCAATCTGATTGTCTTTGCTAAGTTAAAAATAAAAGATTAAGGTTTACTTGCAGGGCTATTTACCCCCTTTAGCCGGCCTACTGGAACTTACAAATAGTATCAGAACAAGACTCGCTTTTGAAAGACTAATCGCCAGATAAAGTAACAAGACGATGGCCGGACCGAGTATCCACCCACCAAAGTTTGAGGGAGAGTTTATAATGTGGAAATGCCAAAAGAAGGTATTTTTTAAAATTGACTTTGAATTACTTTTAATAATGAAGCACGATTTTGTAGCGCCCGAAGATAAGAAAGAGCATCTCTAGACAAAGAAGGAGCAAACATATTTTGTGGCCAATGAAAAAGCAGAGTTTCATCTGTTAACCGTATTACCGGCTCAGGAAGTCAACCGGATCGGCACGTACGCATCAGCAAAGGAGCTATGGGAGATGTTCCTGGAACTGCATGAAGGGACCTCGGAAGCAAAGCTAACACGATGAGATCTACTTTGAAATGAGCTAACAAATCTCCGAATAAAAGAAGGAAAAACGAAATTACATGCGAAGATCAAGGAGCTGATCATCGAACTCATGAATCTCGGAGAAATTGTAACAAATCGTGATTCTAGAAACACCGGAATGGATGTCGATATTCGACTCCTATCACATCTCCAAAATCTCGAGGTAAGTATTCTAGAAAATTTATTTTCGATTTTCAAACTTCATAAGTCTCGATATGCAAGAAGAAAAGAAAAGTTTGACAACATTACCTGAACACAAAGAAGATCGAACCGAATGAAGAATCTTTAGCTGATGAAGAGGGAACGACATACATGGTGAGAAAACTAAATAACTTTTTTAAATCTAATAAATTTAATAAAAAGTAGGGTAAGAAATATTTTCTAGGAAGATAGCCACTATATGTCCACTTGAATTGTATGATGATTTGAAAAATAATAATAATCTAAAAGAACATATCGAATTATTGAAAAAGGATCTTGCATGTTCACATATTTCTAATAACTCAAAAAGGAATTTTAGAAACTATGGAAGACTAAATTTGTATTTGTAAAATTATAAGGGTCAAATTATAAAAGTATCCAAAAGTTATATTCCACCCAAACTCTTGATCAACTTAGTAGGTAAAAATTTTTATTGAGTTTCTAAATCTATTTTAAATTGTTAAATCCATATTGGAGCTACCACAGAAATTGAATAAATTGCTACAGAAATTATTGATTATTAGAAAAATATATTCAATGCGTTATTTCTAGATTTAATTTGTTTTTGATTTTTCTGTGATATATAAAATTCATATTTACCCATAAAATTTTTTTTGGGTTTTTTTAGAACAATAGATGAATTTTTGTGAATTTTTAATTTTAAAATACTTTAAAAATTATTTTTTAAAAATCAGATTTTTCCTAATTTGGTTGTTATACTTTGACCATTGTGACAAATTATCAAAATTTTCTTTAACTTTAAATCTAAGTTTGAAAATTATGTTTCAAAAATTCTTAGTTCTGCAATAAATTTTTTTAATTAGAAAATTTATTTTTTAATAAAATTTTTACAAAATCAGATTGACTATTTTAATATTTTGACAAAAATTTTGAAAATTTTCTGACCAATAGTTGTTTTTACAAATTTTTTGGTAAATTTTAAATATTAAAAATTTCAAAAATAATTTTTTTATGAATTAAAATTTTTTGATGACTCTCTATTAGATTTCATACATAAAAATTCACGACTATTTTTTCGGGTAAATGAATATATTTTAGTATACTTGTTGTTTGAAATCTAAACCCTTTTAAACTCAATGTTTTTTTTAATTTCAAGTCAAACTTCCTTTTCTTCAAATTATTTTAAGTTTTTTTCAAACTTTTTTTTTTGTCAACCCCAATTTTTAATGTTATCAAATGGGAAGGAGTATTAGAGTTGAGCAAATGGGAGATATTATTTTAAATTTTCTGGTACTTAATTATAATATTTCTGGTACTAAATTGTATAATTTATTTTATTATTTTGTATAAACAATATTATTTTATGCTTTGATTTATTCTAACTTAACTCGGGTTGATGCACATAAAATAAGAGGAGATTATAAATATCTGGGTTGGTTTTGATATGATCAATCAAGTCAAGTTAGGTCCTAGTTAGTTTAATCCTTGTATCTAAGTGTGCGGTAGTTTAGGAGTACAAGAAGTCGAGTGGAAGATGTAACTGTAAGTACCCCAGGTTGAATTTGATATGGTCAATCGAGTCAAGTTAGGTCCTGTTGATTTTTAATCCCTATGTCTAAGTGTGTAAGAGCTTAGGAGCACAGGAAGTCGAGCAGAAGACGCAGCGGTCAAGAAAGATGGCACGGAAAAGGAGCCGACGGGCTCGGTGCATCCGAGGGACATGAAGTTCCGCGGAAGAGTACGTCGGTGGAGCAAGAAGGATGTGCGCGGCGCCCGAGGGACGAGAAGCCGGGAGGAAGCTCGCTCAAGAAGAAGGCCAGAGGAGGGTTCGGGTGAGCCCAACTCTGGAAGGTCCGGAAATTCCCCAAGAAGACACGTCGAAAAACTGGTCAGCAAGGTGCTGACTAAAGGCACTTGGGCGCCCTTATGCATACAGGTACTTGAGATTTGAAAACCCATTCAGACTTAGCCATTTGCGACCGTTGCGCAGCAGATAATGATCAGCCACGTGCCAGGCGCCCTCAAGCACTTGGGCACCCTATCGTGTCACGTCAGCATTCGGATAAAATTGACCGGGGCTATAAATAGGCTCCCAAGCTCAGTTCCAATCACTCATTCACTGTAAACAAAATTCAGTTATGTTTTCTTTGTTTTCTAAGCTTTTTCATTGTGTAAAAGGCTTCTCCGCCCGAAGGAGTTATCCAGGAGAATCGAGCTACATTTCGCCTTGTATTAGCAACCTTCCTAGTTGCAAATTCAATTATCTGGCCTCTTTATTTTCTTTTCAGTATTGCTTCATTCTTATATTATTAATATATGAACTAATCAACATCTTTGTTTTTCAGGGGCAACTCACCTCCCTCTTGTCGACCTTCGATCACCTTCAGTAACTAGCGAGAAGGATGACACAGGAAGGGAGTCAACGGGCTCAATGCATCTGAGGGACGAGAAGATTATGGAAGAGTATATCAGTGGACGAGAAGGGCGTGCGACATCCGAGGGATAAGAAGCTAGGAAGGAAGCCTATTTGAGGAGAAAGTCGAAGTTGGGCTCAAGTGAACTTAACTCCGGACGACTAGAGAATCACCCAAGCAAGCAGAGTCCAAAAAGATCAACTCGGAGGCTAACCTTGAAGACCCGAGGCACCCTACTTGTGATTGAGGGCACCTCGGGTGCGAATATTGGAGCTACCGCGGAAAGGCACGAGGGCGCCTCAAATCCGACTGAGGGTGTCTTAGTTCCAATTTAGGGCACCCTTACTCAGATATGAGGCGCCCTAGATGAGCAATAACCGAAAGTTATCATTTGCGTAGTGGATACAATTTTATCGGTGAGATTTTTTATAAGAGCAAAGGACAAATTCTTATAACCGCATTTTCCTTTACTTGCACTACCGCATTTTCTATTTTCTATCACCGCATTCTCCCTTTTCTTAGAAAATGACATTTTGACATTTTCTATTTTCTTAGAAAATGACATCTCCTTTTCCAGAAAATAAAATTAGAAAATACAAACCAAACATCATTTTCTAGAAAATAAGAAAATGAAAATAGAAAACGCCTAAACCAAACACCCTCTTAAACTTTACCTTTTAGCTTATATTTTCAAACATTCTATACTTGTTTTACATTAACTTCAAAATAATTTCTACACGAATAAGCAGCTCTTCCAACCAAACATCAAAATAATTTCTACACGAATAAGCAGCTCTTCCAACCAAACACCCATCGATTAATATAAAATTTAAAATTAGTAAAATTTTAGTTAATCTTAAAGTGACGAACACACAATAATCTTTAGTAAAAGACGAAAGAATAATTTGCTATGTATTCACCACACAACTACGTGAATTTTATTAAATGAATTACGAACCAATTTATAATCATTTTCACAAGAGACAAGCAATAACTACCGATGTGGAACTAAAAACTAATCAAATTTTCATTGCTAAGGGCGACCGTGATAGATTATTATCAATCCCGTCTACCATAAATCCCTCCTCTCTCACTAATCCTTCGCTTGCTCGCTTCTCCTTCTCGTTGCTGCTTGATCAGATCTCGTCTCTTCCCCTCACCTAAGTCTCAAACTCAAAAACCCATTTACCTCTGTCATAAAACCCTAGTTCACAAAACTCGACAACCACAGCCCCCTTCCATCCTTATTGCTACCTTTCGATGATGAGAGAGAGGCGATGGAGCTTGAGAAGCAACTCTTGGAAACTAAATTATACGGAGACTGAAAGGAAGGAGCTTGCAAATAGCAATGTCGTCAATGTGAAGGCAAACCCGAACCTGAGGTGAGGCTCAGGAGCCGCTCGCCTTAGGTCCACTTTCCAGAGGGACCCAAAAATTAATAATATGTTAGATTTAGAATTTCATATTCGGTAAACTTTTACCCAAGTATATATTTATGTCATTTAACATTCAAATTTTAATTTTAATGAAACAGAATTCGCGAAGTGTCGATCCTCAATTTCATCATAATCTCCTCCTCTCCAAGGGTGCTTGTCTCTTACACAATCGACGACAGCAACATCTTAAATTCATATTTTATTTTGGTAAATTTTTATTTGTTCTATTCAACTTTTGCATTGGTATTGTTTTCTTCCAGTTTCACCTAGAAATTAAAGTTTTCTTTTGTTCCCTCTTTGATGGATTGAATGACTGCTCATGAGTATTTCTTTACATGATTTTACATTTCTACGAACAATATATCTTAACTTTCTGATGGTTGTTTGGGACAATAAGGACAACGAGAAAAGAGAGAGGTCATCTATGGATGTTAATTATATACACCAATGCTTAGTGGTGTAAGAGAGGATAAATGTTGGGTTTCTGTGTTTATTTTATCTCTATTCTCAAATATGTCATATTATAGTATTTTGTACCCTCATTTAATTATCTTATGAACAAATATAATGCTTATGAAAGATGATTTTATCAATAAAGAATTAAGTTACGCATAAACTTTGAGTTTCTATATTTTAAATCTGCACTAATTACTATCTTTTATATTTTTTCTTCTGTTTGGCATACCATTGCCACTAATCCCTGTGCTTCTGATAGATTAGATCCCCATAAAATTTCGTCTATCCCACATTACAAATTGAGCTTTTTCAATTTGAATGTGTTCTTTTGCAAATTTTTATTATCCTTATATTGTCTAAAATTTATAGGGAAAGTGAAGGGGACCAGTTCAACGCAGCCAAAGACGCAAAGTTCTTCCAAAATTGCACATGATACAAAAGCCATCATGTAAAATTGCCAAAGACGCAAAGTTCTTCCAAAATTGCACATGATACAAAAGCCATCATGTAAAATTTCTTTCTTTTCTGTTCAACATTTTTTTAGTTCTTGTCTTTATTTAGTTTTTTTTTCCTTTTTTCCTTTTTACCTTTTAAACTTTTTCTCTTTTTCCCTCTTATTATTTATTTATTTATTTATTATAATAATGTATTCTTATTTCTCAATTAGTACATATTCTTTTTAATATTTTTTAGATATAATATATAATTATTCCTCCAAAATATTTACGTGAATCTTAACAACAAAAAAGAAAACAAAAAGAATAGATAACTCTTTATTTTATTATACATTTTATAGGCTCGTTAAAAAATATTGATCGCACATTGAGAAGAAAATTATATTTTGAAATGTGGATAAATTTTTAAGTTAAAATAACAATAAACGTTATGAGGGAATTTTTTTTTATTGAAATTCGATTCAGACCATCAAAATCTTAAATACGAAATTCTGTGAAGGTGTGCAAAAGCTACCTAGAGCATCGGAACAAGAATTCCCTGAATTATTGCAGGAACATATTCCGTCGCTTCATGCTCTAAATCTTTTATTGTTGTAAGAAAGGAATTGATTCCCTGAATTATTGCAGGAACTTACTCCGTCACTTCATGCTCTTTTATCCTTGTAAGAAAGGAACTGATTTAGCTTATGCCGACTAGACTAGACTTTGGCAGAAGTTGAGATTGTGATGTGTTCTTTGTTAGACTAGAAAGATAATACACAAGATATCTTAAGGTGAAATCCTATTCTTCACCTTCAACCTCGATGTTTCCATTGTATAATAAGGTTGTATTTGGTAGGGGTAATCCATCCTGTAATGTAATCAAAATTACATTACAAGTTAGATTTCTTTATTTGGAATAATTTTAAAATTGTAATATAATAAAATCTCGACTACAAAACTGGCTCAAGATTTATAATCTCGATTACAAAACAAAACCGATGTAATCCGATTACATTACAGCTTGTAAAGTTATTGGTCAGGTAGCGCCGGTCGCCGGCCACCAGCTGCCAGCCGGCCGGTCGCCGGCCGACCCCCGGTTGTCGGTCGCCGTCAACCATGGTCGTCGGTCGTCGTTGTCGGTCGTCGACCGCAAATCTTTGATTACATTATAGGATATATTACCTTCACCAAACGCAGTTTATGATTATTAAAGATTACATATAACTCGTTACCAAACATAGTAATATAATATTGATTACATTATATTACAAACTTGATTACATTACAAACTTGATTACATCACCCCGTACCAAACGCAACCTAAATGTCCTCTGCTTTCACATTCTGCCTTCACTTTTGTTTAGTCAATTAACTTTGAAGGTGCAATAACTCTATAATGATGAGACTCACTAATTTAAATACATAATAACAAATCTCATCTAAATATGATAATTATATTTTATAAATTTAAATATTTAAATTGTCTAAACTATTAATTATTCTTTAAAAGAAATAATTATTTAAAAAATTTAATTTTTCACAAAATAAATATTATACACTGAAAATTTATAATATCAATATAAAATAAATAAAAGTCTTAAGTTCAAGTGTAACAAAATAACTTTCAAATTTCAAATTTTATTTTTCCATCTTAAATTCAAGTGGACCAATCAATCAAACCCAACCCAACCCAACTCAAATAATAAAATAAAATAAAATAAAATACAGATCAAATTTTGGGTCCACCTCGATCTAACTTGAATTCTAAAAATTCGATATTTTTCCTATCAACTCGGATAAAATTTATAGGTCGAATTATTTTTGACACCCTAAATAAAATGGTGTTTGCCAAGCTAGCCAGCAATGATAAGAACTATTACTACAAAGAATCGGAAGATAACTGTGAAGTCAGTCAGTTGCCCAGTTATAAATTGCTTTTTAATCTTAATTTAACGTAGTTGACCAAAGAATACACATGTAGGACCAACACTCGTACATCAATTTATGTACGCATACATGAGAAAATTCTAACTTTTTGGCTAATTTCGATGAACAAGCGTGTGATGTACGATTTGTACATCTTTATTTGTGAAATATCGTTAAACAACATCACAGTAGTTTTACATGTACAAATGCAAATGATATTAGGGCACAATAATCTTCTCACCGTAGATAAAAGTGAACACAATTACAAGTTGAATTAAATTACCAGTTAAATTAAGACAGTTTCTTTCAAACAGGAAGTCAATATGGATTAGTAAGCCAATCCTACATATTTGATAATCAATATGTAGGGTTAGTAAAGTTAGAATAGAGGTAAAATATAGTAACAGTGTATTTATTCAATAGTTTAGTGCCTTGTTAGTTGATAGGTTCCAGTAGTGTTCATCAAACCTATTGTTCTAATCTATTCCAAATTCAAAAAAGGAAATATCAATTTGTAAACGATGAGCCATTGCGACATATTCATACTCTTAGATGCATTCTGATTCATGGTTATTATTGAATATCAAAGATACATAACATCGGCAGGCAGTGCCCAGCCAGTCTGTTTCCATGAGGTAAAGCCTTAGGCTACAGAAAAACCCAAGCAAGCATAGCCTTGCGTCAGATGAAATCATGACTTGGAACCTTGTTGATCCATTGCCTTGGGGGAAAAAAAGGACAACCCAAAACCCCAAGTAACCGCACAACCACACAACACATTGTATTCTAGAATAAACTTTTTGGAATATTTGCACAGGATGTTGACCAAATATGCCTACCAGAGATAGCTGAAGTAGGCTCAGAACCTTCTCATCCAATCAAAGGAGAAAACAGCAAACAGCAAAAAACAAAAAAAAAACAAAAGGAGAACGAAACCACAGTTGTAATGCAACCTTTGGAGGTTCTAATAAATTTAATTCCTAAAGTAAATGAATACAAGAGCATTTTCATATATCATCAAATTGTCTAGAAGCTAAACTGCTTGCTATTGAGATGGCACTAATGCGATGAAAGAATTTACAACAACGCAATTTGCAATGGCAAGAGCAGAAAACAAAAGTGTAAAAGTGGTTGCCATATATCAGCATATATTTGCAGGATTTCTAAATGATGCAACATTTTTAACTCTGATAAGAAATTTATTTTAGAGTTTTGGTGTTTAAACTGTCGTTCCATTCATTAGAGCATGTTCATGCCTCACTAGAAAATCTTGGAATGTCTATCCTTGGATTCTCAAGGATGACTTCTCATCATTAGTTACCCTGTGACACAGAATTTGGACTGAATTCTCAACAAGTCCATAAAAAAAAGAATTTAAAGATTCATATTTTCATCAACTAGAGAAACTATTTGCACATTCCTTTACCAAAAGAATCTAAAATTTCTAATTCAAACACTTTGTATGTTTCAGCATTATGTGATCATATGACGACACTCATCAAATTCTTACAGCCTCTGGGAAGAAAGAGTCATATCATCAAACACATTGTTGGCAGTATACCAGAAATGCATTCACAAAGCCAAATTTTACTATCATGGTATTTTTGAAGATACATCAGACTTTGTTAATACTAATCATAAATACTATTAGCCTGACAGAAGGCAGTGCCTAACAAGAAAAGATATTGCTTCCAAAAGGTTGTGTAGTGGCATAAACTTGCTCACATATTTACAACTCGAAACGCTAGTCTCCAAGGTAGCAATAAGGGAAATCTTTATGTGTTTGTCAAGGCATAACCTATATGAACAATCTTTGGCATTCCTTGACAAGATGATTCTTATGTAATGCACAAGGAAAATGCATTTGCTTTCCCAAGGCAATCAAAGTATCTTATCCAGACTCTCAATCTAGCATCTACTGATCTACTATATCCTCCACACTTTTTGCAATTTTATAAATGTAGAAGAAACGTTGTAGTTCGAACATGGTATTAAATTCATAGACACATTAAAACATAATGGCCATTAGCTTCTATCCATAAGCTTTTATCTGAACAAGCTAGTTCTCCAACTTCGTCCAAAAACTCCTGTTTAAATTGACCTATAGTGAAGGTGAAACCAAAGCGAATATCACAGCCTCGCAGCATTAGTACTACAGCACTCCTATGAGAAAGAATAGTGCTCATAGAAATAATGTTCATATACATAAAACAAATAAACTGTAACAGCATGATTAGTATTTCATATGAATGGATGAAAAGTATGAGTTTATATACAAGTTATATGCATTGAAAGAGAAGGAGATAAGAGAGGAAACCCTAATCCGTGAGGTCGCCTTGTCTAGTTGTGATTCCATCAGCACACCGACGGCCCCCTCGGCGCTAGAAGCCGCCCCATCTTCTTAAAAGCGAAGTGGGTGCAGTTGGAGAGGGCGATCCAACACACGATCCCATAAATAAAATCGAACGCCGGATCCGACGGAGACGATTCGCCCGAACCATCCCAGCCAGGGCCGGAATCGCCAGAATTCCAGCCTCTTCCCCCGTCGCCTCCACCTCCAAAAGGCCCGTCATCGCCGTCGCCGTCCCCGAAGAAGCCGACGTCCTCGCCACCGCCCTCCTTGAGGGTCCTCCGCCGGATCCGGCGCATGCTGCGGCGGGCGAGGGCGATCGGGGCGGAGGCGTGGCGAAAGATGTCGGCGCGGACTACGGTAGGCGGCCCGACGGAGTCGAGGACGGAGAGGGAGCATCGGGCGACCGCCCTGGCGGACGCTGCGAGGCAGTGGACGGACGCCGCAGCCGAAAAGACGTCGGTGATGGCGGAGAAAGTCTCCATGCGAGGCTCCACCCGGCGGCGACAGCGAAGAAGGCAGAACCCGAAGCGGAGGGCGGAGGGCGGAGGGCGGAGGGCGGAGGGCGGCGACAGCGAAGAAGAGGCTTAAGAGAAGGGCGCTCCTGGACTCGCGAGGAAGGAAATCAAGACACGGCGATCCGAGTCAGACACGTGGTTGGCACGAGCCGCAGGCCGCGGCCGGACTTGATTCCTTACGTTTGGATTACACATCACGCTTCGATTCTATCGGAGTTTCCTGCGCATATTTATTTCGTAGAAAAATATTTTTCCGAAAAATAAAATAATTTGTTTCAATGCAAATTTTTCCAAAAAATAAAATATTACTTTGCAAAACAAATCACAGTCAATTTTTTTTTAAAAATCCATGTTTCAATAATTCGTTTTCTCTTTCCATCCCATAAATTCGAAAAGAATAAATGGATGAGAGTAAATGACCTTTTATTAACATTACAAGTTGAGTAACATCCCATTTTAAAGGGTTTAATTTTATGAAAATTTTTCATCGACCGTTAAAATAAATCAAAAATATTGACAATCTAGAAGCTTAACATTTTAAAATTTACATCCCATTTAAAAAACAATTATATAAAATATATCATAATTAGAGATCGAATCGTGAATATTTAGGATGATAATTAGTCGTCCTTCTCCTATATAATAGCCTTGGGGACTCTTTTACTACCACTGTGATATTACATGACATGATGAAGTCGTAATCTTACGATGAACTGATTAGAAAATAAGATTATTTTTTATTTATCTATTTTTTATTTTTATTTTTTTAAATATAATTTTTTATAAAATAATATTCGATTTATATTTTTCACCGCTATGTTTAGAAAAAAGAGAAATTATTTTCTGAACAAATTATAAAATATCTAAAAAATTATTTTTTAAGAAATAAAAGTAATATGATTTTTTAGAAAATAAAAAAAATACTCAAACCAAGCCTAAGGCTTCCAATTATTGTCTCTTTTTTCTAGGTTAGTTTCCTTACTTTCAAGGCTATAATATAATAAAAGAGTATCAAATTATCATTTAGATATTCATGATTTAATTTTAATTATGATATATTTTATAAATTTTTTTTTTCAAATAAAATATATAATTATAGGATATTAGATTTCTAGATCATCTATCATGAATATTTTTCTAATTTATCCCATGATTATGAGAAATTTTGTGAAATCAGATCGTCAACTCAAATTTGACTATTACTTGGATCATATATTTTTTTCCCGCATTACCTTCCTCTATTTCCATTTTTTTTTCTTTTCTTTAGTCATGAATCTGATAACTCCTCGTGAACCAGGATAGAACTAGGAAAAAAAACAATATGGGAGACTGAATTACATGGTTTAATTTTTTAAAATTAAATAAATATACTTGATTGACCTTGCTTATGAGTAACCCGGTCGGTCAACATAGCTCCTCATGAAGATAGGCCATTACCAGGAGAACCCCGACAACCCAGGGTGGTAGGGCATGAAACGTTGCGGATGGCTATGGGCTCGAATCCCACTCGGGTCGGATTGCCCAATTGAAGGGTTAACCGGGTACAGTCTAAGTTAGTCTCAGCGAGAAACACCGAGTGCTCGACCTAATGTCAACTGGTCAGCACCCGGTCGACACCCTCCCTGTGTTATAATCCTGTTTTCCGAAGGATGAGTCGGTTGAGCTAGGTCCGAGTACAACGTGATTCAGTGTGGCACAAATGCTCCGATCGGTATGTCATTAGCTGCATAGCTAGGCTTCACTCGAGATAACCGATCGACGCACCCCTTTTTTGTGCACTCTAGTTCAGGAGTTATCGTTATCAACAGCATTACCTACCCCCTAGCACCACACTGATAAAGATAGTACCAGTGTCGGCGTAGGTCGGTTGGGGCCTGACATCACTCGTGTCCGAATCGCGGATATCCCGCTGACACAGTACCTTTCTGACAAGCTCTGACAACCCGTACCACGGCGCCCCCCGCATATGTCAAGGTGAGACGATGCTGGTCGGCGAACTAACAACGGTCCCTGAGCCTGTCCCCACATGAGACAAAAATATGGCAGAGGCAGGACAAAGGTTGTCGGCTCCCCCGATTATATAAGACATTCCTTCTTTCACCCACAAGTACACGTAATTCTTCTAGTTATAGTCACTTCTTCTCCAGTTTCATCTTCTCCGCCGGATATTGACTTGATCGTCGGAGGGTCTTGTCGGGGAATTCTCCTGGTGGGTTGCTGACGGTCATCTTTCTTGCAGGAGAGGCGTTAGCTAGAGCATTTCTCAGTGTCACCTCGCTCTTGAGAGTCCACCTCGCTCTTCGGCAGGATCATATTTGGCGCTATAAGGAGGACATTTCGCTTGATCGAGAGCGCAAGATGGAAGATCCCAACCGAGTGATGGTCACAATTACACCAGAGGAGTACGGGTTGCTGATGGCTGCCTGAGCCTAGAGGACCCCCAGTTGCCTTTGCATGCGAGTAGCTCAGCTACCCGGTTTCCCGAGCCCTCGGCCATGGGCAATTCGGCGGGTTGGGGAAACACCATCAGGCCAGAAGGCGCCTCAATCCCTTTCCCCCTGCATTTTACCGAGTCAGAGGAGATGAGACTCACTCTAATCCTGCCAAGACATTCGCATCCAGTCAGACGCACTGGCAACGTCCGGATAAGGGAAAAGGTCTGGCCGACCCCCCACCGACTCCCCCAACCCGTTGCCCCTTTCCCTCGCAGATCCTCGAGGACCCGATCCCCAAGTATCTCCGATTCTTCACCATCCTAGAGCACTCGGGAGCCAGCGATCCCAAGGAACATCTCATGAATTGAGAGCGCCGCCTTGCTTCACCAATATTCCGAGGGCGTCAAATGTTGTTCTTTCTTAATGACCCTATCGGGACCAACTCAGTGATGGTTTGATCGACTCTCGAGTGGGTCCATGTTCAGTTTAGAGGAGCTTAACGAAGTTGTTCTTATAGCACTTCACGAGCAGTCGGAGGCACCATAAAACCAACCTCAACCTGTTTGGACTGGAACAGGGTCCGAAAGAATCGCTCCAAGCCTACATCAAGAGGTTCAACGGGGTGGCTATGGACGTACCGACCGCCACCCCTGAGGTTCTCATTAGTGTATTTTCCCAGGGGTTACAGGAGGGAGATTTTTTCCGTTCACTGATTAGGAAGCCCTCAAAGGACTTTGACAGTATATTGGGAAGAACTGTCAAGTACATCAACGCAGAGGAAGCCCAAGCCACCTGAAAAAAGGAAGTCCGTGGTGCCCCAGCACCAAGTCCCCCACATAACAGCCGCCCACCGGGCGGACCCATCCGTAGCCTTAGAGGGGCAATCGACCGGGTGGGAATGGAGCGGAGACAGGTGCAGCAAGTAGCTCAAGGATGTCTGCCGACCCGGTGGAGGCCTTAATGCACTTTCCACCAAAACAACACATACAATACCGAAGAATGCCGACAGGCCAGGAGAGGTCGGACCCCTATCGCTCGGTGACGGGGGCACTAGGTCTCCCCAGGACCAACCTAGGTTGGGGAAGTCCCTCGGCCGTACCAGCGACAAGAGAGCCTAGGCGGAACACACTTGCCGCTCGTAACATATTTCCCTTGGAGGGGCAAGCTGAGCCCGAAGAGATGGATGAGGAGCAGGCTAACCAGCAAAATGCCGTCCGAGGAGGGGTCCATATGATCTCGGGTGGGCCGACCGGAGGAGACTCGAACCGAGCCTGAAAAGCTCAGGTACGCCGATTGAAAATTCACCAGGTGGGGACGAGTGCCACCAAGGCGCAAGCCCTAAGATCAGTTTTGGGTCGCATGACCTACAAGGATTAGAGGTCCCCCATGACAACACCCTGGTCATCACTGTTGATGCAGTCTGACCTTGATTGCCATTTTGGTGTTGACACCGATTTTGGTTTAGGTTAATGAGATGAGTCTGGTTTAAGTTCTGGTCGGGGATTGGGCACGACTCCCGGTGAGTGATGCTGGGTGACTGAAAGTCCTAGTGAGTGAAGCCAGATGATTGGAAACCCCGGTGAGTGAAGCCGGGTCCCGGTGAGTGAAGCCGGGTGACTGAAACCCTAGTGAGTGAAGCCAGGTCCTAACTAGGGAAGCTAGGTGATGGAAATCCCGGTGAGTGAAGCTGGGTGATTGAAACCCCGGTGAGTGAAGCCAGGTCCTAACTAGGGAAGCTAGGTGATGGAAATCCCGGTGAGTGAAGCCGGGTGACTGAAACCCTGGGGAGTGAAGCCAGGTCCTAGCTTGGGAAGCTAGGTTGAACGAAGTCCCAGTGAGTGAAGCTGGGCACGGAGTCTTGGCCCGGGGGACTGAGCATTGCGTGTACTGGTCGGAGAGGGCACGTGAGCTCGTTCTCTGGGACCAGAGTGAGTCAGAGGAGGCTAGGGAGGCTGTTCTCTGGACTTAGGGCTGTTTTGTTCGAAGCTGGATAGGTCTGGTGACCGATCAGGGAGTTGGCACGGACTCCTTGTAGTGGATCGGTCTGGTGACCGATCCAGAGAATTTTGATCGGTCTGGTGACCCATCAGGGAGAGAACAGAAACATTGGTTCGGCTTCTCTGTGGCTTCAGATCGTTCTGGTGAACGATCAGAGAACCTTGATCGGTCTGGTGACCGATCAAATTATCGCGAGGTTTCTCACCTTGACCGATCAGGATGGCTCCTGATCGGTCAGGGAGTGACTTGATCGGTCCCCAGACTGATCAGGGCACACCCTGATCGGTCAGGTGACCGATCAATGGGTTTGGCATGCGAAAGCTGAAGGTTCTGTCCTCAGCTGATGGATCGGTCTGGTGACCAATCCCCAGTACTTGATCGGTCAGTGTGACCGATCACAGATGAGTTTGCGATGTCAGGTTTCTCACTGTGGAGCCTGATCGGTCTGAGCTTACCCTGATCGGTCCGGTGACCGATCAGGGACCTTTCTGATGATCAATAGCAGTAAACTTTAATTCAAATCCACTGTTAGAGTTCTGATCGCGTCTGTTTTGCTCTGTGCTTTCTCTGCTTCTTACAGATTCTCGTTGATTTCATTTGCTAAGTGTCTGTTAAGTGTGCAGGTGATACAGGAGGATTCAAACAAAGGAGGAGAGTCAATTGGGGACTTTCCATGTATCAGGCTTGGCTGTTTCTTCTTCTCAGGTTTCAACGGATGTTGGCGCTACTGGCAACGACTGGAAGTTGACATGGGGCTCGATTGGGGCTCGGCTGAGGAGAGCTCAGGGAGTCCAGGAGAGGTCAGGGTAGCTGGGTTGTCTCAGATAAGCAGCTGGGAGCTACAGAGGAGTGTCTGGTGACCTGGGTTTTGGGCAGAGGCTTAAGAGCTGGTAGCGATGATGCCTCAGAACTACTCTTGATCTGTTGTGACAACTCTGAATCATCCTTTACCTTGAAGCATACACTCTGATACTTTGACTCTTGAGATATTTGAGCGCTTGGAAGAGGAAAAGAGCTTGGCGAGTCCATCAGCAAGCAGACACGAAGAGCTGGGAGTTTTTGCATGAGGTTTGTGCTGAGTGGAGCTCGGTGTAGAGTTCTTGGGGTTTCTTCTGTCCGAGTGCTCTGTAAGCTTTCTGGTTGCTGTCTCTGAGCTTTTATTTCATATCTGTTGAGACTTTGTGTGGAGAGGTTTCTCCACCGAGAAGGAGAATTTGATATCCAGATTTTTCGGGGCTTGATCTGCTGACGATCAAGGGATCACCCACCTTACGGGCACGCCAAGGAGTAGGAGCAAGTTATCCCCAAACCTTGTATATCCTTGTGTTAGAGTGTTGATTTGTTCTTTGATTTCTGCATCTCTATTTTCTACTTGGTTTTCTTCCGCTGTCGCTAACCCTAAGTGCAGAAAAATCAAGAAGTTTGCAAAGAGGTGAAATAAGCTGTGTCTGGCTAGATTCACCCCCCTCTCTAGCCATCCAAGCACCAACAATCACTGCCATAATCGCCAACTATCAGATCCACCGTACCATCGTGGACACAGGCAGCTCGGTAAGCATACTATACAAGAAAGCTTTTGACCAATTGCAGATCGAGTCGACCTAGTTGGAGATGGTAGCCACACCATTGTTCGGGTTTACTGGGAATCTGGTGCAGCCGATCGGGCAGATACATCTGGCTGTGTCCCTTGGCGAAGAGCCCATGAAAAGAACCAGTTAGTCTACTTTCCTAATAGTGGCCACCCCTTTAGCCTACTGTTAGTGATATGAGAGAAGTGTCCTAAGGCAATCGCCTTATGATTGTAAACATTTATTTCAATAAATGATAATTCACTATTTGAGTATACATGTTTGTGTATTTGATTGGGATCTTAAACTCATCTACTGAATGTCCGCCATACAGTTCACAGCATAAGAGAATTTGTGATGGGATCACAACTAGTGATTATCTCTAAATGTGCAAATGTGAAGTGTTGGAAATATCCCTAGTCGATGAATTGATAAATACGGACATTATCAGTTCTGTTGAGACTAGCATGGGTTATTCTCTATTCAGCTGATTCTCACTGGCTGGTGACATTGGGATGTCCGGAGATAAACATGGATGCTAGTTAAGGGAACTAGTTCATTGGAGTGACTAGCTGTAAGACTTCATATGGGAATCTACATGTAGATATGTCAATGAAGATCTTACTGCGGCTTAAGTGCGATGTTCCTTTGACTTGCGGTGTTCAAGTCATCTTGGTCATAGAGACTTATACTTTGACATCTTAAGCAAGCATCTCCAAGGAGGTGTGGACCCAGGATGATCGGGTATAAGCCGAAGTGCCCGAAGATGTTTGAACAGCCTACAAAGGATTCACCACTCCTTGCGAGGAGATGTATACCCAGGCCTATCGTCGGATTGTTACTCAAAGCCTCTGGCCAGAGCATATCATGTTTAGAGTGAGAGTCTCTAAAATACATGAGAGTAATTAGAAATCCAAAGGACGAGTAAGACATTACTTGGGCTAGGTGTGACGTAGTCAGCCTAGTGGGGACTGACACCATTGACCGTGTCCTGAACCAAGTGGGTATAAGGTGGTGAAGGGAATGGGGCACGATTCATTAGAGCTGCTGAAGGGTTTCAGAATAATTTCTTCTGAGGTCAAACCGTTGATCTTTCGATTAATTGGGGATCATGATGTACTACTAGGTGCCACTCATGATCGTTCTATAATTAGTTAATTATAGACGGCCAACATAAATCGAAAGCCTATTTAGTCACACGCACTACGAGTAATCCGAGGGATTTAAAACGAGTTGAAAATTGGATTTTCCGATCAAGAGAAATAAGTCGAATCTGAGTTAGTCAGAGGCGCAATGGAAGCTAAAAATGGCTAAGTCTTTTGAAGGCTTTTTGGGCGAATTAAATGAGTTTAATTCGCGGCGGTTCGGGTTGGTTTGGCCGGCCAAAGAGGGTGCCAAAAACCCCTTTGGTGGCCGGCCACAATAAGAGGAGAAAATCAATTAATTTTGGTTTAATTAATAAGATAAATCCAACGCGATTTATTTTATAAATTATGGATAAATAAATTTGTATAAAAAAATTTATATAAATAAATTTATAGAAATTTATTCTTTTATGGAAGATTAAAATAATCCATGAATTGGGTTTATTTTAATTTTATAAAATCAATTATGAATTAATTTTTCCATAATAAGAAAGTTTATAAATTTCTTATAAAATTTATTCTATAATTTAAAGAGAAGAAGAATTTGTTTTATTATAAATTAGTTATAATAAAACTTGGTTTAAACGAAATAATTCATACGAATTTATAGGATAAATTTCTTATGATAATTAATTAGTTTTATTATAAAGTTAGTTATAATAAAATTCATAAGAGAATTTATAAGATAAATTTCTTATGATAACTAATTCGTTTTATTATAAATTGGTTATAATAAGACTAGGCTTAAACGGAATAAGCAATAAGAAAATTTATAAGATAAATTTCTTATAACTAATTCCGTTAATTCCGTTAATTCGGTTTAGAGGGAGACTTAGCAAAGGAGTTGCTACTATATAAAGGAACCAAATGCTAGCCCTTAATCCTAATCAAGAGATTAATTATTCTCTCCCTCTCTCTCTTAATCTCTCCTCTCCTCCTTCTTCCTCTCTTCCCTTAGGGCCGGCGCCCACCCATTCTTGGAGTCCTAGGGCCGGCGCCCACTTGGTGGCTTAGGGCCGGCGCAAACTCTATCCAAGGTGGTGGTTGCTAGCCGTGAGCATTGAAGAAGAAGAAGAACCCGAACACGAAGAAGAAAAGCGGATAGCGACTCCTCTCTTCCCGAAATTCGATTCCGTTACTTCGTTGGTTAGTTTTCCTAATTTTTCTCTTAATCTTCTAGTTGTGCCTTCCGAGAATCTAGTAGTTCTCATCGGCACAAAACTCGTGACTTTGCGAAGTCATCCCGAAGAGAACTCGGCGTGGACGCGAATAGAGGCGAAGCTTCCAAGGGACGCTACGGTTGGATCTCGTCCCTTTCTTCGAGTTACGCAAGGTATAAAAGTAAATTAGTTTACTTTTCCGCAAACTTTTATTTTATGATTATGTCGATACACTATAAGGTTGCATGCTAGATACGAAGTTAAAATAATTTAGAAAATTATTTTATGCAAATTCTTCCGCTGCACGTAAAAATTTAAAATTTTACGAACTCGTATCCTCGTCGACATGCACCCGGTCCCAACACCTACAACGTGATCTTGGGACGACCGACCCTCAATGAGTTCCGAGCGGCGATCTCAACCTTTTATCTCCAGATAAAGTTCTCGGCCGGTGATAAGGTCGGGGAAGTTAAAGGAGATCAACGAGTAGCGTGCCGATGCTACGTGGATGATGTTCGTGTTAGATGTGTATACTAAAAGACTTGCTCTTTTTATATATAAGATCATCTATATTTTTGAAAAGAGAATCACAACAGATGCGTATTTATATTAGTATATGCATAAAAGTCCTTTACTTTGCATTGTAGATAACATGGTGTGTGGTGACACATGGAAGATCATGTTATCAATTCTTTGCCTAGTATAAGCAGAGACTCACAGTCGAGATGGAATTGGATAAACCATCGGGATGACTGTAGTGTAATTAGGTGTGGTTTGTCTTGACTATAGAATTACACTAGTGTGCATTGTGTGCATTGAGCAGGACCAAAACCAGAAGTCATCCAATTTGTACCGACTTGATAATTGGATTAGACCTCGGATTATTATGAAGTACAATCCCTAAATCCCGATATAATAACGGGCACGTATAGTTAATATTTATTTCTTTGATTTACCAATGGGCGAGATTTATTCTGCTAAATCGATAGGCTCGGTAAGTTGGAAAATAATATTAATTATATGGTATGTCGTTGATTATTGACGAAATCCGTATCTTGGTGAGTCAGGATGATGATGCCCCCTTGATGAGCTCATAAGGTTCATCATGTTAAACCCTGCATGTGGATTTGATCCAACATGATGATAAGGTTGAGTGGTACTAGTCAAGGAGCCAGAAGTCGATTAATTAAAATGGTTAGTAATTTAAATTAATCGATGGACATTCGATATCATAAACACGGGGAGACGGATGCCTCATAATAGGTGGAACCTATATGAAAATATGGGGGTTGGTGAGGAAGTTCAATGGAGATCCTTTAGTGGAATGGATCTTAATTAATGGATTGGTTTTAGATCCATTAGTGGCCCAAGATCCAACTCCTCCTCTTGGTCCCTACCTTGGCCCTATATAAACCCCATGAGATCATGAAACCAAGGCTTGATCATCCAATTAATCATCCAACTCAAGGTTTTCTCTCCTCTCTTCCCTTTCTCTCTCCTAGGTCACGACAAAGGAGAGGAGGTCATCTCCTTCTCTTGTTCTTCTTCTTCCCTCAACCTCACGGTGATCAACCACCACTAGACAAAGGGAGGAGCCTCTTCTCCCTTTTGTGGTGTGTGTCGGCGAGAGAGGAAGTGCCGGCGGCCAGAAGGAAGCGGTGTAAGGGTCTTGCAGCGGCGGCGCATGTTTGAGAAGAGGGAAGGTTTCGGCTGGATATGGGTGGGAAGGAGAGGTCTTTTCCTCTCCATCTTCTTCTCTACTCTCCTCTCGAGGACTGCTGAAAACCGGTGGACGTGGGTGACTCACGGTGGTCGGCGACGCAAGGCAAGGAGAGGAGAAGGGTCGGCAGTACCTAACCCTAGGGTTAGGGTTTCGGCTTGTGGAAAAAGAAGATATTTTGGTGCATTGGTGATCTCGGTTCTCGGTAGCTCGTCGCCCACACGATGTCTGGGAGGGAAGGGACATAAGGTAGAAGGCTACGAGTTGACTCTGAGTGCATTCCTTCCCATCGGATGGACTTGTTCTGCGGATCACTAGGTCAGAAAAGATTATAGAAAATTATTGAAGAGCGTGTGTACTTCCTCATCGGAAGGCACATAATCGGAAATAATTTTCTTAGTGTCGTGTAATGGTAAACACTTAGATGCGAATAATAGTATCCTCCCCATGGGAGTCACTGCTATTATTTGTAGGGCCGAAGTGAACCAACTATTAATTTAATTTGTCAAAAAGTTAGGTTGATAAGATAGTAAGATTAATGAGTAAAACCTCCTTTTACGAATGTAGAAATTCGTATACGTCCACACCATCGTGGCATGCGAATTTCTCGGTGTTTAGAGGTGTTGGTTGATTTCAAAAATTTATTGTTTGAGGAATCAATTTATTTTCGAATTTTAAAGTAGTGATTTTTGTGATTCTCAGGATTTTCAAAATGACCTTTAATCCCATAGCAACCATACTTAAGGAGAACAAACTTACTGGACCCAATTACATTGACTGGAAAAGAAACCTAGACATTGTCCTTACTGCTGAAGAGTACAAATACGTGCTCTTTGAGGACTGCCCCGAAAAGCCTAGCTAGAACTCTAGTGAAGAGCAGAGGGAGCGTTACAAGAAGTGGATCAAGGCAGATGAGACTGCGCGGTGTTACATTCTGACATCTATGTCGAATGCATTGCAACATCAGCATCAGGCCATGCCCACTACTTGTGACATGATGCTAAACCTCAAGGAGCTCTTCGGGCACCAGGGTCGGGCCGCTAGACAGGTTACGATGAAGAGCTTGATGACGACTACCATGGACGAAGGGATACCCGTAAGGGAGCATGCCCTTAAGATGATGACCCACTTCAATGAGATTGAGGTACTTGGAGCACAGATCGACGGGGAAACCCAGGTCAACATTATACTCCAATCTCTGCCTAGGAGTTTTGAGCAGTTCCGGCTAACCTACAATATGAACAAACGTGAATATACGTTGGGGGAACTGCTAGGAGAACTCCAGGTGGCAGAGGGGCTCTTTCATCATAGCTCATAGCCTTGGTTACTCAGAAGGTTTCTACTTCTGTGCCGAAAGGTAGGAAGAAGAAGAAACAAGGTGGGTTCAAGAAGGCAGCAACGGCAGCATCGCAGGGACCTCGGATTGGCGTGAAGCATCTGAAAGGCAAGTGCTTCACGTGTAAGCAAACTGGACATTGGAAGGCCAACTGTCCCCGTCGTCAAGACAAAGGTATTTCTTCGTGCTTAGTTGTTGAAACATGTTTAGCGGTATTATCTACCGATGCCTGGTGCGTAGATACGGGACCCACTGATCATGTTTGCAATACTCTACAGGGGTTCCAGGAAATTCGACGGCTAGCTGATAGGGAAATCGTCGTCTATATGGGCAATGCTACGGAGGTGGCAGCAGTTGCAGTAGGAGACTTATTTATCTTTTGAGAGAAATAAAGTGTTGGTTTTGAGAGATTGCTTATATGTACCTTCTTTTAGAAAGAACTTAATTTTGATTTCTAAATTAATAAAGGATGGATATTCTATTTCTTTTAATAATAGAGTTGTTATAAAGAGAAATAAAGAGATTATCTGTTTGAGTACTATGGTTGGCAATCTGTATACTCTAGAACCAAAAGCTCTCACGATGCAAATAGAGGTCAATAGCTCATCGTCTAATCTTCCCAAGTAATTTCCTGGACAATCCTTAGCTTAAGAGAAAGGAGCCTTTTAAAATAAACCAGACATATCTTTGACATCTTAGGTTTGGTCATATTAACCTTAGGATTCAGAGGTTGATAGTCGATGGGCCCTTGGGTTTATTGGTGGTAGAAGACTTCCCGACCTGTGAGTCTTGCTTGGAAGGAAAGATGACCAAGAGGCCTTTCAAGGCTAAGGGGTATATGGCCAAAGATGTGTTAGAACTAGTTCATTCTGATTTGTGTGGTCCTATGTCCATCCAGGCTAGAGGTGGCTTTGAATACTTCATCACTTTTATTGACGATTGTTCAAGGTATGGATACATTTATCTGATGCGCCGCAAGTCTGAATGCTTTGATAAGTTCAAAGAATTCAAGGTTGATGTGGAGAAACATCGAGGTAAAAGTATCAAGACACTACGATCAGATCATGATGGTGAGTACCTCTTTGGGGAATTTAGGACCTACTTATCAGAGGTTGGGATTCAGTCCCAGCTGACTGCACTTGGCACACCCCAACAGAACGGTGTGGCAGAAAAAAAGAATAGGACCCTTATGGAGATGGTTAGGTCAATGATGAGCTACTTGGAGTTGCCAGATTCATTCTGGGGATATACTCTAGAAACGACAGCGTACATACTGAACTTGATTCCATCTAAGTCAGTCCCTTCTACTCCCACAGAATTGTGGACTGGGCGCAAGCCTAGTCGAGGACATGCTCGGATTTGGGGTAGTCCAACACATGTACTGAAGGGAGATACTGATAAGTTAGAATCTCGTACGGAAGTGCGTCTGTTCGTAGGCTATCCTAGAGGGACGAAAGGTAGTTTGTTTTATAGTCTTAAGGATCAGAAGGTAATTGTTAGCATGAATGCCAGATTCTTAGAAGAAGACTATGTGATAAACCACAAGCCTAGGAGTAGATTAGTGCTTGAAGAGTTGAGAGGGGACGTTTAGACCTTAGTACCAACTGTACAAGAGGATACACCACAAGTCACTGCACCGCGTGTCACAGAAGATATACAAGTGATACCTCATCGTAGTGGGAGGGTTATTAGACAATCTGAGAGGTTCATGTTTTTTGGAGAGTCTTCGGATTTGGTCCTTGGTGAACATGAACCGGATACCTGGACCTATAACAAGGCCCTCCAAGATAAGGATGCAGATTCTTGGCAAAGGGCAGTGAACTTTGAGATAGAATCTATGGATTCTAATCACGTCTGGGAGCTGGTAGAACCACCCAATGGTGTAAAAGCCATTGAATGCAAGTGAATCTACAAGAGAAAGAGAGGATCAGGCAGGAAGGTTGAGACCTTCAAAGCTAGGCTTGTTGCGAAAGGGTATACTCAGAAAGAGAGTATCGATTATGAGGAGACCTTTTCGTCGGTAGCCATGCTTAAGTCTATCTGGATTTTCTTGTCTATTGCCGCTCATATGGACTATGAGGTATGACAGATGGACGTCAAGACAACTTTCCTTAATGGAAGTCTCTATATGAAGCAACCAAAGGGTTCATTGCGAAGGGCAAAGAGCATCTAGTGTGCAAGCTTAATCGATCCATTTATGGTTTGAAGCAAGCTTCGCAATCTTGGAACATCCGCTTTGATGAAGTAATCCAGTCATATGGATTTATTCAAAGCCCGGATGAGTCATGCGTATATAAGAGATGTGACGGAAACGTAGTGGTGTTTCTTGTACTTTACGTAGATGACATTTTGTTAATGGGCAACAATGCCAAAGTGTTATCAGACGTTAGGGTATGGTTGTCCAAAAAGTTCGATATGAAGGACTTAGGAGAAGCAGGACACATCCTTGGGATCAAAGTCATAAGGGATCGCCAGAAAAGGATGTTGTGCTTATCCCAGGCTTCATACATTGACACCGTCCTGGCTCGTTTTGTTGGTGCAGAAAGCACCCAAGTCAAACCTAGGTTTTGATATTGACAAAAGGGTTCAAAAGTTAAGGGTTAGTCGTTTTCTAACAAGTTTCTTGAGTGTACAGGAAAAGCCCTAGCGAAGGAATGCCAGGCACTGGCGAAGGACTGCCAGACAGGAAAAGCCCTAGCAAAGGGCTGCTAGGCTCTGGCGAAGGACTGCCAGAATGGACAAGCCCTAGCAAAGGAATGCTAGGCACTAGCGAAGGACTGCCAGACAGGAAAAGCCCTAGCGAAGGGCTGCTAGGCACCAAGCGAAGGGAAGCTTGGCAACTCAAGACCTGGCGAATGACTGTCGGGAAAAAGTCCAACTGGAGAAACCGGTTGGCATCAGGTAAATTCTCCCGAGAGGAGTAGGTGAGGACGCGTTCCCCTAGAGGGAACATTAGGCGTCGGTTCGACCTAGGGCTCCATTTTGGAGACCCAAAGTCAGAACCAAGACAGCCAAGGCTGTGTAAAATTAACTTATTAATTGCTATTTTGGACTAACCCTGGATGCAGGACCGAAGGACTGTGTTTCTGCAGCTCAGAGATCCTCAAAGGAGTGAGGCAGTAGCTGAGCAGGGCGCCCCGGATGGTTCGGGCGCCCCAGAGTCAACCCAAAGTCAGCAGAGCAAGTAAACGCCCCGACAGCAGCACATTTGGGGGCGCCCCGGATGTTTCGGGCGCCCCGCGCGCATCGGGCGCCCCGCGTGTCGCGGGCGCCCACTGTGCCACGCCACTGGCAGCTGCAGCGGCTCACCCTCGTGAAGAAGATGAAGCCTTGACCGGTCAACCCGGGCGCCCCCCGCGCGTCGGGCGCCTCAGTCAACTGTTATCCCGAAGTCGAAGCGATCAGTCACGACCGAGAGCACGCCGGATCACAAGCCACGTGGGGGGCGCCCCGAGCATCCCGAGCGCCCCCAGTCCTATATAAAGGACCCTCGACCCTCTTCTTCAGCAATCAATTCTTCAGACACTTCCACGCTCTTCTGCTCTCGTACTTTGCTCCAGATACTGCCCAACTCGAGCCAACGACGTCCCGCTGCCCCGAAATCTTCGATCTACTCCGGACGTCGGTAAAGAAGAGCATACTTCTTATTGTATAAGTTTACTGCACTTATTCTGTATTCAATAATTGTAAACTGTTTACGAACTTATAGAATTGCCCGCAGAAAACGGTCAACGACCGTGGGCCTTGGAGTAGGAGTCGACCCAGGCTCCGAACCAAGTAAAAATCTTGGTGTTCGCATTGTCTGATTTTAATTATTCCGCTACGCAATTGCTCTTTACGAAATCCGAACGATTTGCGACATTCACCCCCCCCTCTATCGCATCTCTCGATCCAACACGTTTTAGCATGGAAAACTCCAAGAAAGGTTTTCTACCTATCAGGCATGGAGTTCCTCTATCTAAGGAGATGTATCCGAAAACATCAAAGGAGATAGAGGAAATGAAGGCAGTTCCTTATGCATCGACTGTAGGAAGCCTCATGTATGCTATGTTGTGCACGATGCCAGATATCTGCTTTACCATGGGCTTGGTCAGCAGATATCAGAGTAACCCTGGACAGGGACATTGGACTGCGGTAAAACATATATTGAAATACCTGAGACGGACTAGGGATTATATGTTGGTTTACCGGGCAGACCAATTAGTCCCTGTGGATTATACGGATTCAGATTTTCAGTCAGATAGGGACAAGAGTAAGTCTACCTTGGAGTTTGTGTTTACTTTAGGAGGTGGAGCCATTGTTTGGAGGAGTGTCAAGTGGAAATGCGTGGCAGACTCCACCATGGAAGTTGATATGTGGCAGCCTCAGAGGCAGCCAAGGAAGTTGTATGACTCAGGAACTTCATGATGGACTTGGATGTGATTCCTGGTTTGCCCAGATCTATCACAATCTATTGTGATAACAGTGGTGCAGTTGCAAACTCGAAGGAATCACAAGCCCATAAGGCGAGTAAACACATAGAGCGCAAGTACCACCTGATACGAGAAATCGTAAAGCGAGAAGTAGCTGTCGCCAAGATTGCATCGAAGGACAACCTGACGGATCCTTTCACTAAAGCTCCTCTAGCAAGAGCTTTTGATCGACATATGGAGGATATGAGAGTCAGGTGTATGACAGTGAGAGAATAGCAAAGTCTTTGAGTATAAGTGGGAGATTATTAAATGTGTATCCTAAAAGGCTTGCTCTTTTTATATATAAGATCATCTATATTTTTGAAAAGTGAATCACAACAACACTAGATGCGTATTTATATTAGTATATGCATAAAAGTCCTTTACTTTGCATTGTAGATAACATGATGTGTGGTGACACACGGAAGATCATGTTATCAGTTCCTTGCCTAGTATAAGCAGAGGCTCACAACCGAGATGAAATTGGACAAACTATCGGGATGGTTGTAGTGTAATTAGGTGTGGTTTGTTTTGACCATAGAATTATACTAGTGTTCTTTGTGTGCATTGAGCAGGATCAAAACTAGAGGTCATCAAATTTGTACTGACTTGATAATTGGATTAGACCTCAGATTATTATGGAGTACAATCCCTAAATCCCGATATAATAACGGACACGTATAGTTAATACTTATTTCTTTGATTTACCAATGGGCGAGATTTATTCTGCTAAATCAATAGGCCCGGTAAGTTGG
Source organism: Boesenbergia rotunda (assembly GCA_024364735.1). NCBI lineage: Eukaryota > Viridiplantae > Streptophyta > Magnoliopsida > Zingiberales > Zingiberaceae > Boesenbergia > Boesenbergia rotunda. The sequence goes on from JAGFNQ010005805.1 coordinate 52,848, forward strand.
GAAATAATATTAATTATATGGTGTGCCGTTGATTATTGACGGAATCCATGTCCTGGTGAGTCGGGATGATGATGCCCCCTTGATGAGCTCATAAGGTTCATCATGTTAAACCCTGCATGTGGATTTGATCCAACATGATGATAAGGTTGAGTAGTACTAGTCAAGGAGCCAGAAGTTGATTAATTAAAATTGTCAGTAATTTAAATTAATTGACTGATATTCGATATCTTAAACACGGGAGGATGGATGACTTATAATAGGTGGAGCCTATATAAAAATATGCGGGTTGGTGAGGAAGTTCAATGGAGATCCTTTAGTGGAATGTATCTTCATTAATGGATTGGTTTTAGATCCATTAGTGGGCTAAGATCCAACTCCTTCTCTTGGCCCCTACCTTATCCCTATATAAACCCCATGAGATTATGAAACCAAGGCTTGATCATCCAATTAATCATTCAACTCAAGGTTTTCTCTAATCTCTTCCCTTTCTCTCTCCTAGGTCACGGCAAAGGAGAGGAAGTCATCTCCTTCTCTTGTTCTTCTTCTTCTCTCAACCTCATGGTGATCAACAACCACTAGACAAAGGGAGGAGCCTCTTCTCCCTTTGTGGTGTGCGTCGGTGAGGGAGGAAGCGCCGGCGGTCGGAAGGAGGCGGTGTAAGGGTCTTGCAGCGGCGGCACAAGTTTGAGAAGAGGGAAGGTTTCGGCCGGATTTGGGTTGGAAGGAGAGGTCTTTTGCTCTCCATCTTCTTCTCTACTCTCCTCTCGAGGACTGTTGAAGGCCGGTGGACGTGGGTGACTCACGGTGGTCGGCGGCGCAAGGCAAGGAGAGGAGAAGGGTCGGCGGTACCTAACCCTAGGGTTAGGGTTTCGGCTAGTGGAAGAAGAAGATATTTTGGCGCCTTGGTGATCTCGGTAGCTCGTCGCCCACATGACGTCCGGGAGGGAAGGGACATAAGGTAGAAGACTACGAGGTAAAGAGAGGTATATTTCTCTCTCGTCTCTAGTTTCTTGTTCTATCATTTTATGTGTTATATACGTTAATTAATTATTTTGATTATTTGATAATCATAGATGATAATTAATTAATAGGACCCCGATAATAAACACAAAAACCGACGATCGACTCATCATTTTTTCCGCGGTCGTTTGGTTAGGAGAATTACAAGGCTTGATTTTTTGTGATTGACCAAGTTGTAATTCGTACCGAACGATACGATGACGAGATGGTCGTTGGGAGATGAGCCTCCATTCGGATTAATTTTTAATCCATAGACATGGAGAGGTCTCTCAAGGATGACCAAGTATTCGCTAGGGAAACCCGCCAAGACGGTTCCAAGAGTTCGGGCAGATGGCCAGAAATCAAGGTGAACATCCACCAGCTGCAATATGGTGCAGGTTTCCCCTTAGGCGGAATTGCACGAAGACAAAGAGGAGGCTCAACTACACCCCGACCAAGCTAAGACCAAAGTCAGGATAGTGCACGGGCCGGCTTGCCCGACGAATTAAAGAAGTCGCTGTTGGATTGCCTAGTACGAAACCAGGATGTGTTCGCCTGGTCAGTAAAGGATCCACAGGGGGTCCGACCAATGTGGCCGAGCACCATTTGCACGTATATCCAAACGCCAGACCAGTCATACAGCGCAAGAGGGATTTCAGCACAGAGCAGAACAAGGTCATCCGGGTTGAGATCAAGTGTTAGAGGTCGGACACATTAGAGAGGTCCAGTTCCCGGCCTGGCTAGCTAATCTGGTCCTCGTGGCCAAATCTGATAACAAGTGGCGAGTTTACATCGACTTCCGTGACCTCAACCGAGCTTGCTCGAAGGACTACTATCTCTTGCCATGGATCGACCAGATGGTCGACTCGACCGCTGGTAGTGAGCTCATATCTATGTTGGGCACATATCTAGGCTACCACCAAGTGCCCCTAGCTGTCGAGGATCAGGAGAAGGTCAGCTTCATCACAGCAGATGGTACGTATTGTTATACTGACATGCTGTTCGGGCTCAAAAATGCAGGTGCTACATATCAACGCATGATGAACAAAGTCTTCCAGGCACAAATTGGGTGGAATATTGAGGTGTACATGGAAGACATCTTAATCGAGATTGGCCGAGCGATTGATTTGGTGCAAGACGTGGAAGAAACCTGCCGCACCTTGCAAAGATATAGGTTGAAGTTAAAACCGGCTAAGTGCCTTTTTAGAGCGCGGAGTGGGAAATTCCTTGGATATATTGTCACTGAGAGAGGTATTGATGCCAACTCGAGTAAGGTCCAGGCGCTTCTCGACATGCCACCACCGCGAAATCTCAGGGAGGTGCAAAGGCTCACCCGAAGGTCGAGGGTGCCTGACAGATTTATGTAGACGGGTTGTCGGCTCGGCAGAGGAGTGGTATTGGTATTTTGATGGTCTCCCTCAATGAGGAACATCTGCATTTGTCCGTACGACTGAAATACCGAGCCACTAACAATGAAGCAGAGTATGAGGCTCTCATTGCTGAACTGTAAACCGCTAAGCACGTGGGTGCCATTCGGGTAATGTTGTACTCGGATTCGCAGCTGGCCACTCAACAACTCGCGGGTCGAAGTCAACAATGACCGACTGCAAGCATTTGTCGAGGGATATGAGAAGCTAAAGGCCGGATTCCAGGAGGTCCAGTTACAGAAGATCCCCAGAGAAAGCAACCTTCGGGCTGACAAACTAGCAAAATTGGCTAGTGCGGTCGACTTCTGGTTGCTTCCTCAATCGATGAGTCAGACAATGTTGGTGATGCACATAAAACAACAAGCGGATTGGAGCTCGAGACGGACTGGAGAGCACCTCTAAACGCATACTTGATGGACGGGATGCTCCTGTTCGGCCAGGAGGAGGTTAGACTCTTAAGAAAGCGAGAGGTTCAATATTCCTTAGTTGGGGATGCGTTGTATAAGAGGGTTTTTGCCCGACCACTGCTCAAATGTCTGGGTGACGAGGATGCTGACTACGTGCTCAGGGAGATACATATGGGGATTTGCGGTAGTCATGCCATAGGAAGGGTTGTAGCTAGGAAGGCGCTGCTCTCGGGATATTATTGGCCAACCTTGCAGAAGGATGCTGATCGACTGGTCTCTGTTGGTGCAGAATGCACCCAAGTCAAACCTGTGTTTTGATATTGGCAAAAGGGTTGAAAAGTTAAGGGTTAGTTGTTGTCTAACAAGCTTCTTGAGTGTACAGGAAAAGCCCTAGCAAAGGAAGGCTAGGCACTGGCGAAGGACTGCCAGACAGGAGAAGCTCTAGCAAAGGACTGCTAGGCACTGGCAAAGGACGGCCAGAATGCTAAAGCCCTAGCGAAGGACTGCTAGGCTGGCGAAGGACTGCCAGAAGAAAAGACCTAGCGAAGGGCAGCTAGGCACCAAGCGAAGGGCAGCTTGGTAACTCAAGACCTGGCGAAGGACTACCGGGCAAAAGTCCAACTGAAGGATCCGGTTGGCACCAGGTAAACTCTCCCGAGAGGAGTAGGTGAGGACGCGTTCCCCTTGAGGGAACATTAGGCGTCGGTTCGACCTAGGGCTCCATTTTGGAGACCAAAGTCAGAACCAAGACAGCTAAGGCTGTATAAAATAATAATATAATTGTTATTTGGACTAACCCTGGATGCAGGATCGAAGGACTGAGTATCTGCAGCTCAGAGAGCCTCAAAGGAGTGAGGCAGAAGCTGAGCAGGGCGCCCCGGACGACCAGGGCGCCCCGGACGACCAGGGCGCCCCCAAGGTCAACCCAAGTCTGTAACAACCTCGACGCGTTTTCGCCCCGCTTGTCGCGGGCGCCCCGCGTGTCTCGGGCGCCCCCACTGCCAGCTGCCGAAGCGCATCCCTGCGAAGCCGAAGAGATGAAGCTTTGACCGGTCAATCCGGGCGCCCCGAGTCCTCCGGGCGCCCCGGTCAAACCGGATCCCGAGGATAATGGGATCAGATGGCGACCGAGCTACAGCCAGATCTGCTGCCACGTGGGGGGCGCCCCCGTCGACCAGGGCGCCCCTAGGCCCTATATAAAGGGCCCTCGACCTCCTTCTTCAGAGCATCAATAACTGCGACGCTTACACGCTCTTCTGCTTCCACGACTCGCTCCCGAACTCTTCCAACTCGAGCTAACGACGTCCTGCTGCTCCAACACTTCGATCTACACCGGACGTCGGTAACGAAGAGCTTGATTAAGTTTACTACTCTGATTCTGTAATACTTTTTATTGTAAACTTTCTCGAACGTATAGAATTGCCCGCAGAAAACGGTCAACGACCGTGGGCCTTGGAGTAGGAGTCGACACAGGCTCCGAACCAAGTAAAACGACCTTGTTAGCATTGTTTTTGTGTCTTATTTCCGCTGCGCACTTACTCTTTTTAAATCCGAACGATTTGCGACATTCACCCCCCCTCTCTCGCATTTCTCGATCCAACAAGTGGTATCAGAGCGGGGAATTCAAACTTGGTGCAACCACCAGTTTGAAAATTTCGGATTTTATTTTTCTCAATTTTTTTCCGTTAAATATTTTTCGTTCGAATTTTTCTTTCAAGGTTGGTGCAACACCCCTTGAAATTTGTTTTTATTTATTCTTCCCGCACTACTAATCCAAGACCAAGTCTTGGAATATTTTTTGTTGTTTTTCTTTTGTTTGCTATTTCAGAACCAATGGCCATCCAAGAAGGCTTTAGCACCGGCAGACCTCCACTTTTTAGTGGAGAAGACTTTCCTTACTGAAAAAGTCGAATGGAGGTCCACCTGAAAACTCAAGTGGATATGTGGATAATCATCCAGTCTGGACTGATGATTCCCACAAATACTAAAGGCGTACCGCAAAACTACTCAGAGTGGGACACTGCCCTTAAACGTAAAATCGAAGCTAACGCCAAAGCAACTCAGACCCTCCAATGCGGACTAACGAAAGAGGAGCTGAACCGCGTAGGCCCCTTCAACAGTGCCAAGGAGCTATGGGCTAAACTGATCGAGCTCCACGAAGGAACTTTAGATACGAGGATCAGCAAACGCGATCTGCTACTGAACAAGCTCTTCACCATCAGAATGGCAGATAACGAGACAGCAGCTCAGCTCCATGCCAGAATCCAGGAATTGATGAACGGTCTTCACGCAATAGGTCACCAGGTTCAAAACCGTGATCTTATAGGTATGCCCTAACGCATTCCCTAGGACCACCTTGTGGGCATCTATGGTAGATACATACAAGGTCTCTAGGGATCTTTCAAAAATAAAGTTAGATGAGTTATTTTCTGAACTTGAACTTCATGAACAGACTAACTGCAATTTGGCCGAGAAA
>JAGFNQ010005805.1:58443-88580 GCA_024364735.1 Boesenbergia rotunda
CCCCTGATCAAGTTGAAAAACTTGAATCAGAGAACTCCTCCTGAAAACTCAAGTTAAGGACTTAAGAACAGCTTTAGAACGATTCACTTCTGGTTCCAAGAATCTTGATATGATTCTTGGAAAAGAAGTCTGTTCTAAACCGATCCGGACTTGGCTATAGAACCAAATCTCGGCAAAGATCTTACTTTGCTGTACTGAACCGTCAAGACCTAAGGTTCAGGCATGGGTGCCAAAACTGTGCCTGACTAAACCAACTGGTTCAAATCAATTTTGGATCCCCAAGGACAAGATTCACATCTTGCCTAACCCATACAGAGGCTTTAGTCCAGGGGGAGCCAAAATCAAAACAATTTTTATAATTAGATAATTTTTTTTAATTGCTTGATTGCATGTTTATTTAATTTTCTGCAATTTGCCATGCTTAGATTAGGAATACTTAGATTTAAGGACTAATTACTTGAAATTGAAAACATAGTATTGGGAGGAGGTGAGATGATAGTACGTTGGGGAAACCAACTCTAATAAGATCAAGTCTACTTGGTCTCTTTAGACTGGTGAAACCAGCCGAAGCTACCGATCCAAGACCCAAGCTAGTTAGACCAGAAAATGACCTAATTTAATTTGAAAATGAAATTTCATTAAAAGGCTTTGTCAAGGAAAGGGTGGATGATCCATAAGGCTACGGCCAAAGAAGGCCTAGTGCCTCGCCAAGACTTGGAAGCCAATTTCTGAAATTCAAATTCAAATTATCTTTTGTCAAATTCGAATCTAACTCAAATTTCAAATAATTATAGACTCTAACCTGTTTTTCAAAATTTCTTTAAACCTAGTTTTTTTTCGAAAACTCTTAATCTGCTTTCAAAATTTCTATTTCTTAAACCTAATTCTTTTTTGAAAAAACTTTTAATCAGTTTTCAAAATTTCTGTTCTCTAAATTTTGTTTCAAAACTAAATAAACTTTTCAAAATAAATTAAAACTTCTTTTTAAAATTAATTTTTACCCTCAAACCTGTCTCACAAAAACCTTAAGGTTAACGTGATTGAAAACCCTAGACTGGAGTGAGACAGACTAGGAAGTGAAACTCAATTAAGCTATCTCTAACTCAAATTGGATCCAAATCACCAAAAATTCTTTATGTGTAGGAACATAAAGATTTGGACCAATGGATGTTAGATAGCGGGTGCTCCAGACACATGACTGGAGACAAATTGAAGTTCACCAAACTCAAGTTCAAAAACCTGGGCTCAGTGGCATTTGGTAACAATGCTACACTCAAGGTAATTGGGTCAGGTAATATTGAACTTAAATCCAATTTCATTATTAAGAAAGTTCTATTGGTGGAAAACTTCAATTTTAACTTACTTAGCATAAGTCAGTTATGTGATTCTGGTTATTTAGTTACTTTTAACAATTCTAATTGCCTGATTAGAAATGCACAAGACTCAGAAATCATGCTTAAGGGCACTAGGAAAAACAATGTATACACTATAAATCTTCCCCTTATACCCAAATGCATGTTAACACAGTTAGAACAATCAAAACTCTGGCATAGGAGATTAGGTCATACCAATCTAAGAACTATCTCAAAAATTACCCAACTTGGCTTAATCAAAGGTGTCCCCAAAATTAAGAATAATGAAAACCTAATATGTGAATCTTGTAATCAAGGCAAACAAACCAAGTCTAGTCACAAATTGATCCAATCTGATCAAACCCAAACCACACTTGAGCTCCTACACCTTGACCTATTTGATTCACATGGAGCCAAGTCACTAAGTGGAAAACGATACTGCTTAGTGATAATTGATGACTACTCTAGGTTCACCTGGGTCAGGTTTCTAAAGACCAAAGATGAAACCCTGAACCTATTTAACAACTTTTGTAAATTGATTGAAAATCAAAATGATACCAAAATCAAAAGACTTAGGTCTGACCACGGGGGAGAATTCGAGAATCAGAGATTCGAAGAATTCTGTAAAGTAAATGGATATAAACACGAATTTTCGTGTCCCAGAACTCCCCAACAAAATGGTATAGTAGAAAGGAAAAATAGAACCCTACAGGAAGCTGCTAGGGCTATGCTCAATGAATTTGACCTACCTAACCATTATTGGGCAGAATCAATTAGCACAGCTTGCTATATCCAAAATAGGATTCTACCTAATAAAAGGTTAAATAAAACACCCTATGAACTTTACTACCATAGACTTCCAAACCTACACTATCTTAGAGTCTTTGGATGTAAAGTCCATATTCTTAATACCAAAGACTATCTTGGAAAGTTCCAATCCAAGTCAAACCCAGGTATCTTCTTAGGGTATTCTACAACAAGTAGAGCTTATAGAGTCTACAATAAGATAACTAAGAAAATTGAAGAAACAACCAACTTAATATTTGATGATGAAATTAACCCAAAATCTGATAATTCTGACTTAGCTTCATCAAATACTGATCAAGAAGATAACTCTGAAACCCCAATTGAACCCTTTAATAACTTAACAATTGAACCAACTTCTGAATCAGTTGAACCAACCAATGAACCTAGAACTGAACCTATTGGACCAGCTGGACCTGAAGCTGAGCCAAGTACTAGAAAAACCAAGAAACCCAGACTAAGTCACCCAGCTGACCAAATCGTAGGTGATCCAACCTTAGGAGTCAGAACTAGAGCTTCCTATAGAAATCCTAGTCATGTAGCCATGATTTCAAAGATTGAACCTAAGACTATTGAGGAAGCCCTACCTGATCCTGACTGGATCCTAGCCATGCAAGAAGAGTTAGTCCAATTTGAGAGAAACCAAGTCTGGGAGTTAGTACCTAAGCCTAAGGGCAAATCTGTAATTGACACCAAGTGGGTAATTAGGAATAAGTTAAACGACCAAGGTGAAATAGTCCGAAATAAAGCCCGCTTAGTAGCTAAGGGATTCAGTCAAGTAGAAGGGTTGGATTATGATGAAACCTATGCCCCTGTAGCTAGACTTGAGTCTATTAGGATGTTACTAGCCTTTGCATCCCATAAAGGATTTAAATTATACCAAATGGATGTAAAGTCAGCCTTCTTAAATGGGCTTATTAAGGAAGAAGTTTATGTAGGACAACCCCCAGGATTTGAGGATATAGAAAAACCCGATCATGTCTACAAACTTAGTAAAGCTCTTTATGGACTAAAACAAGCACCCAGGGCCTGGTATGAAAGATTATCCAATTACCTGATTTCTAAAGAATTCAAATAAGGTCAAATTGACCCAACCTTGTTTGTTAAAATTTTAGAAAAGGATATATTTATTGCCCAAATTTATGTAGATGATATAATATTTGGATCAACTAACTCTAAATTTCTAAAAGAATTTGTAACAATAATGGAAAATGAGTTTGAAATGAGTTTAGTTGGGGAACTCAACTTTTTCCTAGGGTTACAAATCAAACAAACTAAGGATGGAAATTATGTACATCAATCTAAATATGCTAAAGAACTAATTAAGAAATTTAAAATGGATAACTCTAAAAGTATAAGTACCCCAATGGCCACAAATGTAAAAATAGATAATGACCCTGATGGCAAACCAGTAGACCTAAAACTTTATAGAAGTATGATAGGAAGTCTACTATACCTTACAGCCAGCAGGCCTGACATACTTTTTTCAGTAGGAATGTGCGCTAGGTACCAAACCTGTGCTAAGGAAACTCACTTAGCAGCCCTAAAATGAATTTTAAGATACATTAAGGGCACCCTAAATGTAGGGATATGGTACCCTAGGACTTCATCCTTTAAGTTGTCAGGATACTCTGATTCTGACTATGCTGGTTGTAAATTAGATAGAAAAAGTACAAGTGGAAGCTGTCAACTCTTAGGAAACAGCTTAGTAAGTTGGTGCAGTAGGAAGCAACACTGTGTTGCTCTATCCACAACTGAAGCTGAATATGTAGCCTTAGGAGAGTGTGTAGCTCAACTCCTATGGATGATGCACACTCTTAAGGACTTTCAGCTAGACTACAATCAGACCCAAGTCAACATTGACAATATTAGCTCAATTAACTTAACCAAAAACCCAATACAACATTCTAGAACCAAACACATAGAAGTGAAACATCACTTTGTAAGAGATCACGTAGCTAGGGGTGAAATAGTCCTTAAGCATGTAGACTCCAAGTCCAACCTAGCTGACATATTCACTAAACCCCTACCTGAATCTGAGTTCAGCTCACTGAGAAGGCAGTTAGGATTATGCTTAGTAGAGTAGAATCATTTTTTTTTTTGCTTCTGCTTAAATTGAAAATGTTTAATTGATGTTAAAATGCTTTCTTTGTTAAAAATGTTTTACTTTGGTTTTAAATTTTTACTTGACTTAGTTTTATCTAAAAAACTACCCCCTTCAAAACTAGGGTTTTCTTCGAAATGGACTTAGCCTAGGCTACAACCCTAGAATTGCATGCACCTATAGATCTAGAAGCCAGCATCTCACAAGCACCTTAGGGTACTTTGAGTGATAACCTAGAAAGGGTTGAGATGCTTAGGTCTTTGCCTTAACTCAAGATGCTTTAAGTCAGTGCATCTGCAGTAGTTGGGGCACTAAATACAAACTGAACAGCAATCAAGTTAAGTATCAAGTTTAGACAATCTAACTTGAACAATGCACTTAACTTGACTAACCCTAGCGAAAACTACTGTTTATAACAGTTGGTAAGTAGCTAATTGGGCTAGACATTTCCCTAAAGATTTAACCAGACTTAGGTTCCAGTTTGATTCAGTACAGCAAATGCTTTAATTATTGCAAAATTTTTTTTCTGCATTTTTGATATATGTCAAAGGGGGAGAGTTGGAAAGGAAACAGGGAACAAAAATTGTTTTAAAAATTTTTTCCCATTGTCTTCTTCAAAAAGTTGAACTGAAAAAATATTATTTCTAAACTCTGAATTATTTTGAAACTTAATGTTTTTGTTTAAAATTGTTGTTAGCTTAAAGGTTTTTAAAATTCTCTTTAAAAATTTCCAACTCTGAACTATGTGTTTTGAAATTATGTTTTAAGCTTAACGTAGTGCTTGAAATTTCTCCAAAACTGAAAATTTTCTAAGTCTGAAATTTTTTCAAAATTTTTTTTTCAAAACTGAAAATTTTCTAAGTCTGAAAATTTTCCAAAACTGAAAATTTTCTAAGTCTGAAATTTTTCCAAAACTGAAAATTTTCTAAGTCTGAAATTTTTCAAAACTAAAAATTTTCTAAGTCTGAAATTTTTCCAAAATTTTTTTTTCAAAACTGAAAATTTTCTAAGTCTGAAATTTTTCCAAAACTGAAAATTTTCTAAGTTTGAAATTTTTCCAAAACTGAAAATTTTCTAAGTCTGAAATTTTTCAAAACTGAAAATCTTCTAAGTCTGAAATTTTCCAAACTGAAAATTGTCTAAGTCTGAAATTTTTCAAAACTTGAAATCTTCTAAGTACTTAACTTACACCACCTATTTTTGAAAAACCTAGGGGGAGATTTCTTCCAGGGGGAGGGAATCTAACTTAGGATTTCAATTTCAGCATTTTTTCCTTAACTTTTTGAACTAGGTTGCCATATATCAAAAAGGGGGAGATTATTGGTGCAGAATGCACCCAAGTCAAACCTGTGTTTTGATATTGGCAAAAGGGTTGAAAAGTTAAGGGTTAGTTGTTGTCTAACAAGCTTCTTGAGTGTACAGGAAAAGCCCTAGCAAAGGAAGGCTAGGCACTGGCGAAGGACTGCCAGACAGGAGAAGCTCTAGCAAAGGACTGCTAGGCACTGGCAAAGGACGGCCAGAATGCTAAAGCCCTAGCGAAGGACTGCTAGGCTGGCGAAGGACTGCCAGAAGAAAAGACCTAGCGAAGGGCAGCTAGGCACCAAGCGAAGGGCAGCTTGGTAACTCAAGACCTGGCGAAGGACTGTCGGGCAAAAGTCCAACTGAAGGATCCGGTTGGCACCAGGTAAACTCTCCCGAGAGGAGTAGGTGAGGGAGCGTTCCCCTTGAGGGAACATTAGGCGTCGGTTCGACCTAGGGCTCCATTTTGGAGACCAAAGTCAGAACCAAGACAGCTAAGGCTGTATAAAATAATAATATAATTGTTATTTGGACTAACCCTGGATGCAAGATCGAAGGACTGAGTATCTGCAGCTCAGAGAGCCTCAAAGGAGTGAGGCAGAAGCTGAGCAGGGCGCCCCGGACGACCAGGGCGCCCCCAAGGTCAACCCAAGTCTGTAACAACCTCGACGCGTTTTCGCCCCGCTTGTCGCGGGCGCCCCGCGTGTCTCGGGCGCCCCCACTGCCAGCTGTCGAAGCGCATCCCTGCGAAGCCGAAGAGATGAAGCTTTGACCGGTCAATCCGGGCGCCCCGAGTCCTCCGGGCGCCCCGGTCAAACCGGATCCCGAGGATAATGGGATCAGACGGCGACCGAGCTACAGCCGGATCTGCTGCCACGTGGGGGGCGCCCCCGTCGACCAGGGTGCCCCTAGGCCCTATATAAAGGGCCCTCGACCTCCTTCTTCAGAGCATCAATAACTGCGACGCTTACACGCTCTTCTGCTTCCACGACTCGCTCCCGAACTCTTCCAACTCGAGCTGACGACGTCCTGCTGCTCCAACACTTCGATCTACACCGGACGTCGGTAACGAAGAGCTTGATTAAGTTTACTACTCTGATTCTGTAATACTTTTTATTATAAACTTTCTCGAACGTATATAATTGCCCGCAGAAAACGGTCAACGACCGTGGGCCTTGGAGTAGGAGTCGACACAGGCTCCGAACCAAGTAAAACGACCTTGTTAGCATTGTTTTTGTGTCTTATTTTCGCTGCGCACTTACTCTTTTTAAATCCGAACGATTTGTGACATTCACCCCCCCTCTCTCGCATTTCTCGATCCAACAGTCTCTACATGCTTGTCATGCTAGAAGCACCACAACCTCCCCCATCGGTCGGTCGAGATGATGAAAGCATCGGTGGTCTCTTGCCCTTTCGATTAGTGGGGAATGGACATAGTGAGATCTTTTCCTACAGCTCCTGCTTAAAAAAGATTTTTATTAGTGGCAATGGACTACTTTTCCAAATGGATAGAAGCGGAGGCACTGACGCGCATCACCGAGCAAGCGGTGATAAAGTTCCTATGGCTGAACATACTTTGCCGATATGGGATCCCACACAAGTTGGTCTCAGATAATGGACGACAGTTCCAGGACAGGAGAATTAGAGAATAGTGCTTGGCTCACGGCATCCAGCAATCGTTCACCTTCGTTGCGTACCCTCAGAATAATAGGCAAGCAGAGGTGGCGAATCGGGAAATCTTGAGGGGGCTGAAGACCAAGTTGGATCATGCGGGGTGACACGTAGGTGGACGAGTTACCCAATGTCTTGTGGGCTCAACAGACCACGCTAAGGGAGACAATGGGTCACACGCCTTTTCAGTTGATCTATGGAAGCGAAGCAGTGGTGCCAGTGGAAGTCGGGTGTGAATCCGATCGAAGGAAGGCATATGATGAAGAAAATGCAGAAAGAAGACGCTTGGAGCTGGATCTGGTCGAGGAGATTCGGGAGAAAGCTGTCATGAGGATGTTCTCTTATTGCCAAAGAATGAAGCAAAGATACGACTGAAAGGTGCTGGCTAGGACATTCTAGGTCGGGGATCTCGTATGGAAGAGAATAAAGCCGGTCGACGATGTTAGCAAACTGGAGCCCCAATGGGGAGGGCCTTTTAAGGTAATCCAAAAGTTGACATTCAGAGTATACTATTTGGAGAATGAGCAAGGAAAGAAGCCAGACCGACCCTGGAGCATCATTCATCTCCGACCGTACAGAGAGTCATATTGAGGTTGTGTGAGCCCTCTATATTACCCAACTTGGTAGTGTTAATGAATTGCCAGAGTCCTCATGACATGTGTAACCATTCCAGACTCTCGCCTTGCCAGCGAGTTGTAAGTGGACATGCCCCTACGCTACCACTTGGGTCGGTGTCCCCGATCGGACGCGTGGTGCCCCACACTCCTTAGAATCGGACCGATCAAGTGTCCAAATTCTCGCCTTGCCAGCGAATTATAAGTGGGCATGCCCCCACTCTACCACTTGGATTGGTGCCCCTGATTGGATGCGTGGCGACCCACGCTCCTTAGAATCGGACCGATCATGTGTCTAGACTCTCACCTTGCCAGCGATTTATAAGTGGGCATGCCCCCACACCACCACTTGGCTCGGTGTCCCCATTGGACGGGTGGCGACCCACGCTCCTTAGAATTAGACCGATCAAGTGTCCAGACTCTCGCCTAGTCAATGAGTTATAAGTGGGCATGCCCCCACGCCACCGCTTGGCTCGGTGTCCCCGATCGGATGTGTGGTGACCGACGCTCCTTAGAATCAGACTGATCAAGTGTCTAGACTCTCGTCTTGCCAGCGAGTTATAAGTGGACATGTCCCCACACCACCACTTGGCTTGGTGTTCCCGATCGGACGCGTGGCCACCCACGCTCCTTAGAATCGGACAAATCAAGTGTCCAGACACTCGCCTTTCCAGCGAGTTATTAGTGGGCATGCCCCCACGCCACTACTTGGCTCGGTGTCCCCGATTGGACACGTGGAGACCCACACTCCTTAGAATCGGGCCGATCAAGTGTCCAGACTCTCGCCTTGCCAGCGAGTTATAAGTGGGCATGCCCCCACGCCACCAATTGGCTCGGTGTCCCCGATCCGACGTGTGGCGACCCACTCTCCTTAGAATCAGACCGATCAAGTGTCCAGACTCTTGCCTTGCCAACAAGTTATAAGTGAGCATGCTCCCACGCCACCACTTGGCTTGGGGTCCCCGATTGGACGCGTGGCGACCCACGCTCCTTAGAATCATGCCGATCAAGTGTCCAAACTCTCGCCTTGCCAGCGAGTTATAAGTGGGCAGACCCCCACGCCACCACTTGGCTCGGTGCCCACGATCGGACTCGTGATGACCCACACTCCTTTGAATTAGACCGAACAAGTGTTTAGACTCTCACCTTGCCAGCAAGTTATAAGTGGGCATGCCCCTACGCCACCACTTGACTCGGTGCCCCCGATTTAACACGTGGCGACCCACGCTCCTTAGAATCGGGCCAACCGAGTGTTCAAAGTCCCGCTAAGTTAGTAGGTAATAGGTGGGCTAGCCTCATGCCTTTGCCTAACTCATGACGCTCGGTAGAACCCCGTGCTCTTTAATAGGGGTGGGGATAGAGTTCCCCGAGCTGACCTCACGAAGGCCACATTGGATGGAAGGGACCCGAATGCAAACAAGGTGTAATAATTCTCCAAGATAGGGGAATAACGTAGAAATACACATATAATGGGTAAAAGTGTGAAATATATTAAGTTGATGAACTCGTTACAAAAGTGAGGAACCATCCTTTAAACTCCTCCCGTGCTCGAGTCTGGAAAATCCACGCTTTTCGCTCGGTATACTCCAGCGTGGAGATCTAGCTTTGTGCGTGCGCCACCACCGAGTCAGACGAGTCAACGTGGGTTTTTGCCACCTCTAGCTGTTCCTTCACATGCGCTAGCCTGTCCTGTAGCGAGATGATTTCTGTCCATAGGTCGTTTAGCATCGCCTCATTGGAAACTAGCTGAGTATGGCGGAGTCGAGTCTTCAATTGCTCCACACGGCACTCGGTAGTTGCTCGAGCATGGGCATGGGTTACCAAAACCATTGATAGACTGTGGCATGAGCCCCTGAACTGCACACAAAAGGGGTAAGTGGAGTAAGTTTTAGGGCCAAGTTAAAAAGAAGAAACATAATGAAATAACACAAAAAGGCATACCCGAGTGGCCTCCAAAAAGAAGGCGTTAGCCTTGCTGTCGGGGCCCCGATAATAGGATTCCCTGACCCCTGGAGGTAGGCCCGACTAGGACATCAACCGCTGGAGCAGGTGCGGGACTGGAGACTCGGGCCCGACGACGGCTCAATGCGAGGGGATGATCTTCCTCCTCCATTGGCTCGATGTCGGGGCTCAATACAGCTTTAGGACGGCCAAGGGATGGTTCAGGTGCAGGAGCGGACGTGAGTTGGTCCATGACACGCTGCTCCAGTTGTGCGGTCGTACGAGACTCCTGCTCGACGCCATCCATCCCAAATCCATCTTTTAGGATGGCTGCGAACATCATGGTGGCTGCAAAATAGTAAAAGCTTAGTTAGTTATACATATTCAAAAGCAAGATTGAAGAACTTACCGAGTGAGGCAGGTTGGGGAGCTAGCACTTGGTTGAGGCCAAAGGTATAAAGGATCTCCTCCTGCAGGAGGTTCATGTTGAGGCAATCTGTGGTCCCGAGTGACCAAGTGTTTTGATGTTTGGGCAAAGGGTTTAAGTTAGGTTTACCCTTGTGTTCTTATATGTGTATGTTGAGTGTGCAGGTTGTACAGGTTACACATATGGACTTGACTGGACGGCCTCGGTACGGTGAAGGGTGGCATGGAGACAAGCTGGAGGCTTATGTGCACCCGAGGGATCTTGGAGAGCAGGGATGATGAGCTGATGGGTGCGGACTTCGAGGCATGCGTGAAGGATGGCATGGAGGCAAGTTGGAGGCTTGCGTGCATCCGAGGGATGGGAGCCGAAGATGAAGAGGGCGCGAAGGCAATAGTCGAGGCTGCGGATGAGGAGTCAGTCGATTCGTGAGGGTACGAGTGCTGTGTGATTGTACTCGGGGAATCCTAGGGGTCGAGTGCTGAGAGAAGTGTACTTGGGAAGGGAAACCCTAGGTGTGTGAGTGGGGCAGTCGACTGCCTGAGAGGCAGTTGACTGATAAAACTCACAGAATGATTTCGGGGCTGAACCAGTCGACTGGTAAAATGACAGTCGACTGGTAACCCCGAAAACTAGCCATTGGGCTAGCCGTTGGCTAGCAATTAAGGCTTGATCAGTCGACTGGTAAATTGGCAATCGACTGGTGGCGAGGGTTTTAGCCCGAGTCCTATTTAAAGAGGACTTCGTGGTGGCTGAGATTCTTGACAAATCTTGTCTTGGTTAAAGGCAAGATAGTAGTTTTTGTGTTCAGATCGTGTCAAGGTGCTGTGGCTGTTGGGACCGGGTGCATGTCGACAAGGATACGAGTTCGTAAAATTCAAAATTTTTACGTGCAGCGGAAGAATTTGCATAAAATAATTTCCAAAATTATTTTAACTTCGTATCTAGCATGCAACCTTATGGTGTGTTGACATAATCATAAAATAAAACTTTGCGGAAAAGTAAACTAATTTACTGTGTACCTTTCGTAACTCGAAGAAAAGGGACGAGATCCAACCGTAGCGTCCCTTGGAAGCTCCGCCTCTATTCGCGTCCACGCCGAGTTCTCTTCGGGATGACTTCGCAAAGTCATGAGTTTTGTGCCGACGAGAACTACTAGATTCTCTATAGGTACAACTTGAAAGATCAAGAGAGGAAAGATAGGAAACTAACCAAGAAGAAAACGGAATCGAATTCCGAGAAGAGAGGAGTCGCTATCCGCTTCTTCTTCTTCGTGTTCGGGTTCTCCTTCTTCTTCTTGAAGCTCACGGCCTCCTCCAAGAAGTCCTTTGTGCGCCGGCCCTAATCCTCTAGGGTGGGCACCGGCCCTAGGCAAGAGAGGGAGAGGGAGAGGAGAAGAGATTAAGAGAGAGAGGGAGAGCTCTATGATTAGTTGATGTAGGAATAAGGGCTAGCCTTTGGTTCCTTTATATAGTAGCAACTCCTTTGCTAAGTCTCCCTCTAAACCGAATTAACGGAATTAGTTATAAGAAATTTATCTTATAAATTTTCTTATTAATTATTCCGTTTAAACTGAGTCTTTATTATAAATCAATTTATAATAAAATAAATTAATTATCATAAGAAAATTTATCCTATAAATTCTCTTATGAATTTTATTATAACTAACTTTATAATAAAACTAATTAATTATCATAAAAAATTTATCCTATAAATTCTTATGAATTATTCCGTTTAAACCAAGTTTTATTATAACTAATTTATAATAAAATAAATTCTTCTTCTCTTTAAATTATAGAATAAATTTTATAAGAAATTTATAAACTTTCTTATTATGGAAAAATCAATTCATAATTGATTTTATAAAATTAAAATAAACCAATTCATGGATTATTTTAATCTTCCATAAAAGAATAAATTTCTATAAATTTATTTATATAAATTTCTTTATACAAATTTATTTATCCATAATTTATAAAATAAATCGCGCTGGATTTATCTTATTAATTAAATCAAAATTAATTGGTTTTCTCCTCTTATTGTGGCCGGCCACCAAAGGGGGTTTTGGCACCCTCTTTGGCAAGCCAAACCAACCCGGACCGCCGCGAATTAAACTCATTTAATTCGCCCAAAAAGCCTTCAAAAGACTTAGCCATTTTTAGCTTCCATTGCGCCTCTGACTAACTCAGATTCGACTTATTTCTCTTGATCGGAAAATCCAATTTTCAACTCGTTTTAAATCCCTCGGATTACTCGTAGTGCGTGTGACTAAATAGGCTTTCGATTTATGTTGGCCGTCTATAATTAACTAATTATAGAACGATCATGAGTGGCACCTAGTAGTACATCATGATCCCCAATTAATCGAAAGATCAACGGTTTGACCTCAGAAGAAATTATTCTGAAACCCTTCAGCAGCTCTAATGAATCGTGCCCCTTTCCCTTCACCACCTTATACCCACTTGGTTCAGGACACGGTCAATGGTGTCAGTCCCCACTAGGCTGACTACGTCACACCTAGGCCAAGTAATGTCTTACTCGTCCTTTGGATTTCTAATTACTCTCATGTATTTTAGAGACTCTTGCTCTAAACATGATATGCTCTGGCCAGAGGCTTTGAGTAACAATCCGACGATAGGCCTGGGTATACATCTCCTCGCAAGGAGTGGTGAATCCTTTGTAGGCTGTTCAAACATCATCGGGCACTTCGGCTTATACCCGATCATCCTGGGTCCACACCTCCTTGGAGATGCTTGCTTAAGATGTCAAAGTATAAGTCTCCATGACCAAGATGACTTGAACACCGCAAGTCAAAGGAACATCGCACTTAAGCCGCAGTAAGATCTTCATTGACATATCTACATGTAGATTCCCATATGAAGTCTTACAGCTAGTCACTTCAATGAACTAGTTCCCTTAACTAGCATCCATGTTTATCTCCGGACATCCCAATGTCACCAGCCAGTGAGAATCAGCTGAATAGAGAATAACCCATGCTAGTCTCAACAGAATTGATAATGTCCGTATTTATCAATTCATCGACTAGGGATATTTCCAACACTTCACATTTGCACACTTAGAGATAATCACTAGTTGTGATCCCATCACAAATTCTCTTATGCTGTGAACTGTATGGCGGACATTCAGTAGATGAGTTTAAGATCCCAATCAAATACACAAACATGTATACTCAAATAGTGAATTATCATTTATTGAAATAAATGTTTACAATCATAAGGCGATTGCCTTAGGACACTTCTCTCATATCACTAACAGTGGCGAGGTTTCTCCACTCACAAGGAGCGACAGAGTTAGCCGGAGGTTATCCGGGGAGTGATCCACCGACGGATTCTTGGATTAGTCACCCGTCCGGGGTGGATACCAAGTAAATCTTCCGTGTTAGCATTGGTTAATTTTGTTTTATTATTTTTATTGTATATTCCGCTGTGCAACTAACCGTGTAGGAAGAAAAGGGTTCAAAAATTACTATTCACCCCCTCTAGCAAACACAATCGATCTATCAATTGGTATCAGAGCAAGGACCGCTCTTGATCGGACTAACTGCCGAGGGAGCACGCGCTAGAGGAAGAAGAACATGGAAGATAAATTACGGGATGATATCTACACTCCACCAGCCTACGACCATGAGGATTTCAAATATTAGAAGGAGAGAATCGAGACATGGTTTGAGATGGAGTGGAACCTTAGAATTGTACTTGAAGAGCCCTTCAAAGTTCCAAAGGACAAGCACGAAAAGAGGCTTCGTCCTAGATATTGGAACAAGGAACAACAAGAGCAATCTATGACAAACGATAAGGTAATTGGTATATTAGTTAATCTTTTGCCTAATAGTGTTTTGAGTGGTGTAGGTAAATATGAGAATGCTCATGAATTGTGGGATAAGTTGGAAAAATGTCACAAGAACCCTACACAAATTCAAGAGCCCGAGGAGAAAAGTCAAATAGGTGAAGAAGATGAAAGAGGAAAGGAAGTGTCAATCTCTTCAAGTGAGGAGGAGAAATTAAGTGAAAGATCATCAACCTCCTCAATAGAGGAAGAGGAAAAGGTCTCCACCTCAAGGATTGAGGGGGAGGAGAGACCTTCATCTATACCAGAACAAGAGGAAGCATCCACATCATCCAGGGTTGAAGAAGAAGTCAACCTAGCCTCAACCTCCACTAAAGTTAAATCAAAAGAACATATCACATGCTTTGGTTGCCAAGAAAAGGGGCACTACAAGGATAAGTGCCCTCTAGGTAAGAAAAAGGAGGTACTCTTTAAACCCGGGTCCATTCGATTTAGGTCTAATATGAATTGTACGAATAGAGAAGCCCAAGAGAGGAAGATGAAGATTAGATGCTTCACATGCGGAGAATTGGGGCAATACCACACCAAGTGCCCAAAGAAAAGTGAAATCAAGAAAATGGAGCATCTAAGAAGATGGGAGAAGGAGGAAACAAGGAAGAGAAGAAGTTCACAACAAGGAGGAACTACAAGGGTAAGAGAGGTACTTTTTAACCCTAGGCTAAAAAGTAATTCAATTTCAAGTTCCTCCTTGCATATTAAAAATCATGTTAATCATTCATCCATACATGCTAGGATTAATGAAAATTGTCTACTTATGCATAATTTTGGTTTTAAATACAATGATAGGAATAAGAGTAACAAGTTAGATCAACACCCTAAGAAAAGCATGCATCATGGTAAATCTAGGACTTTTACCTAAGGATCAAGGCACTAATCCCAAGAAGGGAAGAAATGTGCCTAGAAAGGAGGGTAGGTCTAGGAATGTTCAAAGTGGACTTATGGACTCTAAGGTTAATGGTCTAGAAAGGAAAAATCAAGCCTTGAGGGCAAGACTTGATAAATTAGAGAAAACCCTAGAGAGATTCACGGTTGGATCTAAGGGTTTGGATATGGTGTTGGGTGGCCTAAACCGTACCAATGATAGATCGAGTCTAGGATACCGATCTAAGGTCTCCCATGCCAAGGGAAAGAGATATGCTAGGATAGCATATGATTATGGCAAGAAGGGAGAGTCCAAAAATGGCAAGGGGATATCATTTAAAGGGAAAAGAAGGACTTAACCAAAGACGAGGTGTCTAAGGTTAAGAGTGTCAAGTTTGTAGGCCAAGAGTCACCGGTGGAACACCGATGTGGCCTAGTGATGGTTAAGTCATCTAGGGAGGTGGCTATGGCTAAGAGCTCAAGGGGGAGCTCTAGGAGCCTTTGGGATATATGGTGAATGGATCTTTGGAGGGATCCTCCTAGAGGTCTAGATGGACCATGGAGTATGCCAAAGGAATTGGAGACGGACTTGAGTCTCAATTATTGGGTTTTGACACGGTGTTTTTGAGTTTCATGCATGAAAATATGACATTGGGGTTATATTGCATGAAAAATTAGTTTTGGTGTGTAATTGCCATGTAAATCAATGCTAGAGACGCATTGTGGGTTGGCATGGCCAAAGACATCAAGAGAAAACCAAAACTAGGACTTTAGGACAAGGTTTGATTGAAGTTTTTAGCTAGTTTTAGGTTTTGTGTCAAACTTGGGAATGGTGATAGATACATTTTGGAATGTATTTTTTCCAAGTAGATATGGGTACCATAAATGTCTCCACAAAATTTGAGAATTTTTGGAGATTTGTGAAATTTCTGGCGCATTTCTGAATTTCGTCAGAAAGGCTGAAATTTTGATTTTTAGAGTATCAATCGACTGCCCTGGGGGGCAGTCGACTGGTCAGGGTTGATTTTTGTATCAACAGCTGGGTATGTGTCCAAATAATGCAAAACAAGTGTATGGGGGGCTAGTACACATTGTTTATGGTCATTGGGGATTAAAAGAACCGATAATTGGGATATTGTTGGGTTCTTTTTGATGTTAGGCAAATTGGGAGAAATGTTGGGTTTAAGTTGGGAAACCAAACACACCTTTGCTAGAAATCCTAGGTTTAGGGGGAGCTAAGATAAAGGGGGAGCATGGTTGCTCCATCCTTGGCTTAAGGGGAACCTTGGAGAGGTTCTTAAAAAGCCTTTGTAAGTCCAATGTAGGGGGAACTTTGGAAAATCTTTAAAAAACCCGTGTTGAAAAAGTCCTAACTTGGAGGGTTAGGTGTGAAAAGTCCTAGCTTGGAGGGCTAGGTGTGTAAAAAATTCCTAACTTGGAGGGTTAGGTGTAGGATGCCTTGGGATAGGATCTATGTATGCATTGCATATGCATTTATTTAGCATGGTTTTTACTATTGACTACTATTTTGCTTTCCCTAACTTAAACGTATTGCCAAATATCAAAAAGGAGGAGATTGTTGAGGTAATCTGTGGTCCAGAGTGACCAAGTGTTTTGATGTTTGGGCAAAGGGTTTAAGTTAGGTTTACCCTTGTGTTCTTATATGTGTATGTTGAGTGTGCAGGTTGTACATGTTACACATATGGACTTGACTGGACGGCCTCGGTACGGTGAAGGGTGGCATGGAGACAAGCTGGAGGCTTGTGTGCACCCGAGGGACCTTGGAGAGCAGGGACGATGAGCTGATGGGTGCAGACTTCGAGGCATGCGTGAAGGATGACATGGAGGCAAGCTGGAGGCTTGCGTGCATCCGAGGGACGGGAGCCGAAGATGAAGAGGGCGCGAAGGTAATAGTCGAGGCTGCGGATGAGGAGTCAGTCGAGTTGTGAGGGTACGAGTGCTGTATGATTATACTCGGGGAATCCTAGGGGTCAAGTGCTGAGAGAAGTGTACTCGTGAAGGGAAACCCTAGGTGTGTGAGTGGGGCAGTCGACTGCCTGGGAGGCAGTCGACTGGTAAAATGACAGTCGACTGGTAACCTCGAAAACTAGCCGTTGGGCTAGCCGTTGGCTAGCAATTAAGGCTAGATGAGTCGACTGATAAATTGGCAGTCGACTGGTGGCGAGGGTTTCAACTCGAGTCCTATTTAAAGAGGACTTCGTGGTGGTTGAGATTCTTGACGAATCTTGTCTTGGTTAAAGGCAAGATAGTTGTCTTTGTGTTCAGGTCGTGTCAATGTGCTGTGGCGAGGTTTCTCCACTCACAAGGAGCGACAGAGTTAGCCGGAGGTTATCCGGGGAGTGATGCACCGACGGATTCTTGGATTAGTCACCTGTCCGGGGTGGATACCAAGTATATCTTCCGTGTTAGCATTGGTTAGTTTTTGTTTTATTATTTTTATTGTATATTCCGCTGTGCAACTAACCGTGTAGGAAGAAAGGGGTTCGAAAATTGCTATTCACCCCCTCCAGCAAACACAATCGATCTATCAGTTCACCTCGTGGAAGCGCCGACCACTGATCTTGGAGATTGTGGATTGGTAGGTGGGTAAAGAACGATAAGCTTTGGGGAGAGGGGGAGAAGGAGGCAGGTCTTCGATCCAGGTAATGGGTCAACTCGGGGCTGAGGTGGCGTTGATATAGAAAAATCGATCCTTCCAACCTTTGTTGGAGGTCGGGAGTTTCGCTAGGAAGGAAGAAGGAAGTTTTAGCTCGGGCTTGGAAGAAAAAGTCACCCGGCTCTTGATTTTTGGGATAATAAAAGTAATGAAAGATCTCAGTGTAACGACCCAGAAAATTCTCATAATATTTTCTTTAAAATATTGAGCATGACTAGATAATTTTCCGAGGGGCCTAGAAATATTAATACGAATTTTAGCCTAGAAATCCATGTTTTCTCATTTAAATTGGGAAAAATAAGCACTAATGGGCTTTATATGGGCTTTCTAGTACCATAATTATTGGTGAATTTTAGGTAAAAATTAATATAAATATAAAGAGGTTTTAATGAGAAATATTAACATAATTATGGAGGAATTTTTAAGGGATTTTCGAAATAATAGAAAATAAAATAAAAATAAAATATAAAAATTAGTGCATGCACCAAAGATTGAACCTTGGACCTCTTGTACAACCATGCATGCTCTAACCAATTCACCTAGCAAGGGAGTACTATGAGGAAATGAAGTGGATTGTGGTTAAGGCTTAGAGAAAATGAAGGGTCATCCACCATGACTCTTCACTTGCCCTCCTTAATGTGTTATAAAGAGGGGGCTTGGGAGTTACTTTCTTCCTTCCATCAATTCCACCTTTCTTCTTCCTCCTCCCTCACTCTAGCCGAAACTTCAAGGAGAGTTTTCCTTTGGAAAACTTCACAAGAGGGCTCAATCTTCAAGAGCTAAGGGTCATCTACAAGGCTACAAGGGCTAAGGGTGATCAAGGGACAACAAGGTCTTCATCATTTTCCCTTTTTAAGGTCTAAAAACCAAGATAACCCAAGGTAAAACTCCCTCACCTGTGGTATAATGGTTTTTGAGTTATTTTCATGATACAAGAAATTGTTTGAACTATGTATGAAGAAACACCAAAGTTAGGGCTACCAAGGGTTTCGGCCACCATAGGTTTCTATGGTTTGGTTTGGATCCAACTCTTTAATATTGTTCCTTATGTTTTCTTATGTGGTAAGAGATGTTAATAGGGGTTATGTGAAAGTTTTCATGATTTAAGGCCCTAGTAACTTTCGGCCAAGATGGGTTTAGGGCAAGAGGTTAGGGTTAACTCCAAGCAAGGGTTCAAATGTTTTCCTACGGCCAAGGTCCCAAGGTGGGGCTAGGGTTTAGGATTTACTCCAATCATGGGGTTTAATGGCTCCCTATGGTCTTGTATGTAATGTATGGGTGTTCTTTTACTTATGGAACCCTTCTTATTGATTGAATGGTGGAGTTTCATGCCAAGGAACTTTCGGCCAACTCCCAAGATTTAGGGTTTGGGTTGGGTTAAGACCACAAGGATGCATGTTTGTAGGGTACTATGATGTATATAGATGTTTAAGTATGTTGGAAGAATGTTTATGCCAATTGAAACCCTAGCTTATGTGTCATGAATTATATGTTAGGTCACTTGTAATGATGATTCATAAATGTTTAGACATGTACCATGAACCCAAGGAAATGTATCATGTATGAAAGGACCTAGGCATGTTTTTCCATGTACCATGACCATGCATGTTTTTATGAATTAAGATGCTAATTATGTAGGTATGCCATGATTTAGGAATGATATGTATGCATGCCATGATTTATGAATAATATGAATGTATGCCATGATTTATGAATGATATGCATGCATGTCCTGGTTATGGATGAAATGATGAATGAAGTTAAAGTTCATGCCTTCAAGGCATAATGGTGATATGGAATGAGAATGATGAATGAAAAGAGGTTCATGCCTTCAAGGCATAATGATGATGTTAAGCATTAAGAATGAATGAATATGCTATGTATTGTTTTGTGAATGAAGAAGCATGTGAAAGTATTTTATTTTAAGAATGAGCTTGTACCGGACCTGAATAAGGTCCACGGTTCTGGACTATCGATGAAGCTGTCCACGGTTCCGGACTACCGATGAAGCTGTCCTTACGGTTCGGGACTACCGATGAAGCTGTCCTTACCCTAGTAGGCCGAGATTAGCTACCTCGTATTTACTTAGGGATGCGCGCATATGATGAATGAATGTGGTACAAGCCAGGGCCCCAACGAATGTTATGATTATGTTTAAGTATTTAAAAGTATAATTTTAAACTAAGCATTCTTATGATATATGCATTTGCCCATGCATCCATCCATGTTATGCATTATGTTTATGTTCATGTTAATTATGATGCCATGATTATGTTTATGTTCATGTAATTATGATGCCATGATTATGTTTATGTTCATGTTAATTATGATGCCATGATTATGTTTATGTTCATGTTAATTATGATGCCATGATTATGTTTATGTTCATGCTAAAGTATGATGCCACGATATCGATGTACATGCTAAATTCAGATGCCATGATTTTATTTATGTTTATGCTAAAATGATGATGCCATGATTGTGTAAATGTTCATGATAAGAAGTATGCTATGATATGTAGGATTGAAGCATTATGTTCATACGACATATGGATTTTGTGAGTAGGAAAACGGTTTTACTAAGCCTCCGTGCTTATAGTCTTATTTTCTTATACCGCAGATCAAGCAAGAGATTTCTAGGGGAAGCAGCAGGAGAGGCTAGAACATGGATGTGTAGTAGTGACATGGCCAAGAAACCCTCTCGTTTCACTTATTGTTTGGTTTATGATCTGACAATGCTTACTTTGGCTTATGCTCGACTTATGATAGTTATGCCTAAGAAACAACCTACTATTCGTGAAGTTATGGATAAATTACTTGCTACCTGAAATGCTTATGAATAAGTCAAGGAAAGTTGATATCATGATGCTATGCATGCTGATAATATGTTACCTGAAATACTTATGAATAAGTTATGGAAAGTTGATGTCATGATGTTAGGTATGCTAGTAGTATGTTAAGTATAATGTCACCATGTCCATGAATGATAACCCAGACATGTGTATATGATTTAAGTACTAGTTATTCCGCTGCATTAAGATGTTACATATGCACATGTATGTTTAGCATAACGCCGCTTAAAAAAAAAGTGGGCGTTACACTCAGACTGTAGAGGAATTTAGAATAAGGAAAAGATGACGACCGACCCGCATATTAAGCGAATGTCATTCGAGGCTAGTTGGGAAAGAGGGAGTTGGAAATACTGGCAAATTTTGGAAACAAAAGGATGGAGGGGAAAGCGCAGGCCCGCTTGGAGGTGGTCTCGGGAAAGGGTCAGATAGCTTAAGGGTGGGCTCTCGGGTCGGTCGGTCGGGCCAGGGAGAATCAGTTTGTGGTCGGAGGGGATTTGGTATTCCTACCGAAGCCAGTCGAGGTCTCGGAGACGAAGTTCGGACACCGCAGTGGCGAACCACGGGCCGAGGGTGAGGAAGAAGAGGCCTTTGATAGAGGGGAACAATGAAAGATTAACTAACCGGAGAAGGTGAAAGGTCACCGGAGAAGGCGCAGAGTTGCAAGACTACCGTCACCGGAGACAAAGCGGGAACCCTAGCAGAGCGCAAAAAAGATGAGTAGACGAGGTAAAAAATAGGACGGTGAAAGGTGAGGGGGCGATATATATAGGGCCGAGGGGTGGACGTCGCCCGTCCGATAAGGATTCGGTAAAAAGGTGGGAATAGATCAGAGTCGTCCATTTGCATCATAAATGAACCTCGGGAAAGCACGCAGCATGCGTGGTGCGCATTCGCGGTGTCAAACGACAGACATTTCGTTACTCGGGAAACTCAATAGCTAAGGGACACATGACCCTCAACAATTAATGGAGGGATACAAATCGATCTGTTGAGCATCGGAGGATAAGATGTGAAAGACAGGGCGAGATGTCGATGTTAGTCACGCCGTGTGTCAGTCAGGCAGTTGGTGTTGGCCACTGGCCAGTCGGGTGACCCATGCGAGTTAGCCTAACTTACTTTGAACTGATGGTCCAAACAGTCGGACTTGACGCCTCCTTCGACTAGACTTGAAGGGGATGCTTATGATCCCGACCTAGCCTATGAGTAGCCCGGTTGGCCAGCATGGCGCCTCATGGAGATAGGCCATTGCCAGGAGAGCCCCGACAACTCGGCGTGGCAGGGCATGAAACGTTGCGGATGGCTATGGGCTCAAGTCCCACTTGGGCCGGATCGCCTGATTGGAGGGTTAACTGGGTACAGTTTGAATTATTCCCAGCGAGAAACACCGAGTGCTTGACCTAATGTCAGCTGGTCAGCACCCGGTCGACACTCGATCGACACCCGGTCGACACTCGATCGACACCCGGTCGACACCCTCTCTGTGTTATAATCCTGTTTTCCGAAGGATGAGTCAATTGAGTTAGGTCCATGTACCCCATGACTCAGTGTGACACAAATGCCCCGATCGGTATGTCATTAGCTGCATAGTTAGGTTTCACTCGAGAGAACTGATCGGCGCACCCCTTATGTGTGCACTCCAGTTCAGGAGTTGTCGTTATTAGCGGCATTATCTACCCTCTGACACCACACTGATAAAGGTAGTACCAGAGTCGGCGCAGGTCGGCTTTGGTCTGACACCACTCGTGTCCGAATTGTGAATATCCCGCTGACACAGTAACTTCTTGACAAGCTCTAACAACCAGTACCACGGCGCACCCCTCGTATGCCAGGGTGAGGCAATGCCGGTCGGTGAATTGATAGCAGTCCCTGAAACTGTCCCCACATGAGACAAAAATGTGACAGAGGCAGGACAGAGGTTGTTGGCTCTCCCGGCTATATAAGGTTTTCCTTAATTCTTTTATCTACAGACACTTCTTCTCCAGTTTCATCTTTTCCATCGGATACTGACTTGATCGTCGGAGGGTCTTGCGGGGGAATTCTCTCGGTAGATTACTCACGGTCATATTTCTTACAGGAGGGGCATTAATTAGAACAATTCTCAGTACCACCTCATTCGACAAGATCAATATTTAATAATTAAAATTTTACTCACTTAGTCCACTTTGGTTGATCGTTTAATTATTATTTTTTAAATCCTTTAGTGGTACCTCATTTCGTGAAAGAATTTTTTTTTGGCATCCTTTTACTAAAGTAAAAAAAAAAAGAGTACTTACTTTGCGTTACTGACGCAACTTAATCTTCTTCTAGGATAATCTTATTGTCGAAGAATGAGTGCGCTACAGTGAGCTAAGTGTTGTTCTTTGTCGACGTCTGTGGGAGTTACAAAAATAATCTCCAACATGACAAATGGTTGACAACCCAGTTAGGGAAGGCTGAAGCCTCTCTTGGACTAACAAGTTTAGGTTTGAGTTGGATATCATAGGGCTCCACCCTTCCATCACATCCCAACGTCGTTCGAATTCATGGATGTTCAAAAATATCCAACAACAAAGTAGAATCTCATTTTCACCATGCCCCTATGATAAATATATTACTAAAATTATGAAACTTTAGTACTTAACATAGAAGGCATGGGAGACTTCATAAGTAATTGAGGAAAAATATATTTTTATATATTGAGAATGATGATAGAAGATTATATTTATATATATTGTATACAAAAATAAAAAGAAATATATAAAAATATTTATGTGTAATAAATACCTAATAAAAGGAAATATATAAAAATATTTATGTACAATAAATTCTAAGATATTGAAATAATTTCAAGATATCCTAATAATAAATTCTAAGATATCATAATAATTCTAAAATATCCAAATTATATACAAAGATAAAAGAAAATATATAAAAATATTTATGTGCAATAAATCCCTAATAAAAGGAAATATATAAAAATATTTATGTATAATAAATTCTAAGAAATCGTAATAATTCTAAGATATCCTAATAATAAATTCTAAGTTATTGTAATAATTCCAAGATATCCTAATAGTGTTGAATCGGAGAAAATCGATAGAGGGGGGGGGGTGAATATCGATCTCAAATTTTTCGGAAAAATAGAGCAGTTATGCAGCAGAAAATAACAAAGAAATCACGAACACAAGTTGGTTTTACTTGGTTCGGAGTCGCGGTCGGCTCCTACTCCAAGGCCCACGGTCCTTGACCGTTTACGTTGGGCAATTCTATAGTCGTCAAAAGTCTTTTACAAGTTGAGTACAGATATAGAACTGAAATTTGAATTTGCAACACTTTTCGTAAATTAAATTTACCGACGCCCGAGGTGGATCGAAGTTCGGAGCAGAGGGTTGTCGTCGGCGCTGGAATCTCGAAGTCGAAGCATAGCGCTTGAACGAAAGTGCTTGGAGCGTTGTGAGTGAAGTTATTCGAAGCCTTGGGAGTGAACCCCCTTTTATAGCACCCATAGGGGCGCCTGTGTCGATGGGGGCGCCTACACGTGGCCTCTCCTGCGCGAACTCCTTCCGCAGGCTCGGTCAGCGCTTATCCACTTCACAGGGGCGCTTGGGCTGATGGGGGTGCCTGTGTTGATGGGGGCGCCTGAGTTGACTTGGTTCAGAGGCTTCGTGGCAGCTTGCTTCGTTGGTTTTGGTTTTTGCCTTGACCTGGGGCGCCCGTATCCATACGGGCGCCTAGCCCCAGTGAGGCGCCTCAGCTGTAGAAACTCATTCCTTCGTTCCCTGCAACCAAGGTTAGTTCCAAAACACAAGAAGCAAAATAAGTTAGCCATTATTTACAACCTAAGCTGTCTTGGTTCTGACTTTGGGTTACCCAAATGGAACCCTAGGTCGAATCGACGCCTACTGTTCCCTCGCACGGGGAACGTATCCTCAGCTACTCCTCTCAGGAGAGTTTACCTTTTGCCAACCGGCTCCTCCGGTTGGACTTTTGGCCAATCCTCCCGATCAGGTCTTCGTGCCCAGTCCGCGACCAGGACTTCTTGCCCAACTTCCGGTCAAGTCTTCAGTGCCCAGCCCTTTGCCAGGACTTCTTTGCCCAACTTCCGGTCAGGTCTTCTTGCCCAGTCCTTGACCAGGACTTTTTGCCTAGCCCTTTGCCAGGACTTCTTGCCTAGTGTACCTATGACTTTTCCTGCACACTTAGTAAGCTTGTTAGATCACAATAACATCTTAACTTCTGAACCCTTTGCCATTATCAAAACACAGGTTTGACTTAGGTGCTTCCTGCACCAACAATCTCTCCCTTTTTGATTTATGATAACCTGGTTCAAAAAGTTAAGTTAAAAAGATAACAAGCAAAGAAAAGAAAACAAGAAATTCAGTTCTCCCCCTAAACCGAATACTCTCCCCCTGAATTTTTCAAAGATATGTGGGGTTTTTGTAAATCTTCTAAGTGCTTTAGATTTTGACTATTCTTTTAAAAATTTTGCAAGTTTTTTAACACTTAGAAAATTTCAAAAAGTTTTTCATGCTTAGAAAATTTTCCAAAAGTTTTTCAGACTTAAAAAATTTTCCAAAAGATTTTTGCACATTTTTCAAACTTAGAAATTTTTCCAAAAGGTTTTTGCATATTTTTCAAACTTAGAAATTTTTCCAAAAGGTTTTTGCACATTTTTCAAACTTAGAAATTTTTCCAAAAGGTTTTTGCAAAATTTTTTAAACTTTTTATACTTAGAAAATGCTTAGATCTGAAAACCATTTTAAAGCACTTAGTTATTCACTTTACTTTTTGAAAAAAGAGATAAAATTTTAAAAAAAAAATTAAAAATTTATCTCTTTACTTTCTCTCCCCCTTTGCCATATATCAAAAAATAAATTGATATTACTTACAGCATAAAAAAATTAGAGCTAGAGCTAGTAAAACAAATGAAGTTCTGTTTTGAACAAACTCTAATAACCTTAAGCATAAACTGGACCAAACCAAATTAAACTATTCTTGTTCGGGTCCTGTCTAACCTAGTTAGCTACTTACTAACTGTTATAAATAGTAGCTTTCGCTAGGGTTAGTCATGTTAAGTGTTCTGATCAATTTAGATTTTCTAAACTTGACACTTAACATGTGTAGGATCGATGCACGTGAGAGGGGGGGGGGGTGAATCACGTGACTTTTAAAATCTAAATCAGAGTGCTTTAAAAAGCGTGCACAGCGGAAATGAAAGAAACGAAAAACGAACACACAAACACGAACGATTTTTACTTCGTTCGGAGCCTTCGGCGACTCCTACTCGAAGGCCCAGGTCCCTCGGACCTTTCCGTTGGGCAATCCACTAAAACTCTCTATCGGTCAACCCCGATAGAGTAGGCGAGTACAAATGAATTGAAAGTGTGACAACCCCACACTTTCAAGTAATTAAGTGCAATAAAAATATGTATTAAAAAGTTAAGTTCTTCTTTTTACCGACGTCCGGAGTAGGTCGACTCTTTCGGGGTAGCAGGACGTCGTCGGCTCGAAGTGAGGCGTTTCCGGAGCAATGCGCGAGCGTAGAAGAACTTTGAGGCGTTGGAAGTAGTGTTCTTCAAGAATAGGGTCGAGGCCCTCTTTATATAGGGCAGGGGGCGCCCGAAACGTCCGGGGCGCCCCCCTGCGTGGCTCCCGATCCGCAGCCCTCTCGGTCAAGCATTTGATCTCTTTATCTTCGGGATCAGCCTTGACCGGGGCGCCCGGCTGACCGGTCAAAATTCCATCTTCTGGCTTCGCGAGGGTGAGCTGCAGCAGCCTTTAGTGGAGTGGCACAGTGGGCGCCCGCGACACGCGGGGCGCCCGACATGCGGGGCGCCCGACACACGCGGGGCGCCCCCAATTGCGCTGCTGTCGGGGCGTTTACCTCTCTGCTGACTTTGGGTTGACTCTGGGGCGCCCGACACATCCGGGGCGCCCTGCTCAGCTACGGCCTCACTCCTTTGAGGCTCTCTGAGCTGCAGAAATTCCTTCCTTTGGTCCTGCATCCAGGGTTAGTCCAAAATACAATAAAACATAGTGTTAGATTATACAGCCTTAGCTGTCTTGGTTCTGACTTTGGTCTCCGAAATGGAGCCTTAGGTTGAACCGACGCCTACTGTTCCCTCGACGGGGAACGCGTCCTCACTGGTTCGCTCCTCCAGTGACTTACCTCACTTACCTTGTGCAGCTCTACTTGACTTCTTGACCCACCAGGACTTCCTGCCAAGGCTCAACCACCTTGGTCTTCCTGCCAAGTCTCAACCAACTTGGTCTTCAGCCAGTTGTCAGGTCCCGCGGACCCAACTGGACTTCCCGCCAGGACTCAACCATCCTGGACTTCAGCCTGGTGTCTGGTCCTAAGTCTTTCAACCCTGCACACTTAGTAAAGAGGTTAAACACCAACAACCCTAACTTTAACCACTTTGTCATACATCAAAACCCGAGTTTGACCGTTAGTGCAAACTGCACCAACAACATGAATGCTGTTCAATTGGTATTTATTGACCCAATTACTGCAGATACACTGACTTAAAGCATCTTGAATCAAGACATAGACCTAAGCATCTCAACCCAGTCTAGGTCATCAATCAAAAGTACCCTAAGGTGCTTGTGAGATGTTGGCTTCTACATCTATAGGTGCATGCAGTTCTAGGGTTAGGGCCTAAGCTAAATTCATTTGCGAAAAGGCCTAGTTTTGAAGGGGGTAAGTTTTTAAAAAAAAACTAAGTTGGAAAATTATTTTAAATTTCAAGAACTTGATAAAAGAAATGATTTTTCAAAAAAAATATTAATCATTAGATAAGAAATAAATTTTTGAAAAAAGCATATAGAGTAGTCCTATTCTACTAAGCATAACCCTAACTGCCTTCTTAGTGAGCTAAACTTAGACTCAGGTAAGGGTTTGGTAAAGATATCAGCTAAGTTTGACTTTGAATCCACATGCTTAAGGACTATTTCACCCCTGGCTACATGATCCCTTACAAAATGATGTTTAACTTCTATATGCTTTATTCTTGAGTGTTGAATTGGGTTTTTTGTCAGGTTGATTGAACTTATGTTATTAATGTAGACTTGGGTTTGGGTGTAGTCAAGCTGGAAGTCCTTAAGAGTGTGCATCATCCATAAGAGTTGTGTCACACACTCTCCTAAAGCAACATATTCTGCTTCGGTTGTAGATAGTGCTACGCAGTGTTGCTTTTACTGCACCAGCTGACTAGACTATGTCCTAAAAGTTGGCAGCTTCCACTTGTACTTTTTCTATCTAATTTGCACCCAGCATAGTCAGAGTCAGAATATCCTGACAGTTCAAAGGTGGAAGTCCTAGGATACCAAATTCCTACATTTAGGGTGCCCTTAATGTACCTAAGTACACCTTTTAGGGTTGCTAAGTGGGATTCCTTAGCACAAGTTTGGTACCTAGCACACATTCCTACAGAGAATAGGATATCAGGTCTGCTAGCTGTAAGATAAAGTAGACTTCCAATCATACTTCGGTATATCTTAAGATCTACAGGTTTACCTTCAGGGTCACTATCAATTTTAACATTTGTAGCCATAGGGGTACTTATGCTTTTGGAGTTATCCATTTTAAATTTCTTTATTAACTCTTTAGCATATTTGGATTGGTGAACATAATTGTCATCTCTAGTTTGCTTAATTTGCAATCCTAAGAAGAAATTGAGCTCACCAACTAAGCTCATTTCGAATTCATTTTCCATTATTTTTACAAATTCTTTTAGAAAGTTTGAGTTGGTGGATCCGAAAATTATGTCGTCAACATAAATTTGGACAATGAAAATGTCTTTTTCAAAGGTTTTAACAAAAAGGGTGGAGTCAATTTGTCCTTGGTTAAATTCCTTAGAAATAAGGTAAGTTGAGAGACGTTCATGCCATGCCCTAAGTGCTTGTTTTAACCCATAAAGTGCCTTTTTAAGTTTGAAAACGTAGTCAGTCTTTTCTAGGTCCTCAAATCCTGGGGGTTGTCCTACATAAACTTCTTCTTTGATGAACCCATTTAAAAAGGTAGACTTAACGTCTATTTGGTATAACTTGAACTCTCTATGGGCTGCAAATGCTAACAACATTCTAATTGACTCAAGTCTGGCTACTGGGGCATAGGTTTCATCATAGTCTAATCCTTCAACTTGACTGAACCCTTTTGCTACTAAACGGGCTTTATTTCTAACTATTTCCCCTTGGTCATTTAGTTTATTCCTAAACACCCACTTAGTATCTATAATAGACTTTCCCTCAGGTTTAGGTACCAGTTCCCAGACTTGGTTTCTTTCAAATTAGGTCAACTCCTCTTGCATATCTATGATCCAATCAGTATCAGGTAGGGGCTTCCTCTATAGTCTTAGGTTCAATTTTTGAAATTAGTGCTATCTGACTAAGATTTCTATAGGAAGACCTAGTTCTGACTCCTAAGGTTGGATCACCCACAATTTGATCAGAAGGGTGACTGAGTCTGGGTTTCTTAGTTCTTCTAGAACTTGGTTCAGCCTCAGGTCCAGCTGGACGGTTCGGTTCAGTTTTCTGTTCTTCTGCTTGGGTTGGTTCAGTTATTGTTTCAGTTGATGCAGTAGTTGTTGGGACCGGGTGCATGTCGACAAGGATACAGGTTCGTAAAATTTTAAATTTTTACGTGCAGCGGAAGAATTAGCATAAAATAATTTCTTAAATTATTTTAACCACGTATCTAGCATGCAACCTTATTGTGTATGGACATAATCATAAATTAAAACTTTGCGGAAAAAGTAAACTAATTTACTAAGTACCTCGCGTAACTCGAAGTAAGGGACGAGATCCAACCGTAGCGTCCCTTGGAAGCTTCGCCTCTATTCGCGTCCACGCCGAGTTCTCTTCGGGATGACTTCGCAAAGTCACGAGTTTTGTGCCGACGAGAACTACTAGATTCTCCAAAGGCACAACTATAAGATCAAGAGCAAAGATAGGAAACTAACCACCAAAGTAACGGAATCAAAATTCCGGGAAGAGAGGAGTTGTGATCCGCTTCTTCTTCTACTTGGTTGGCTTCTCCTTCTTCTTGTTGACTCACGGCAACCTCAAGGGAGGTTGAGGTTGCGCCGACCCTAACTTGGAAGAGGGGGCGCCGGCCCTAGCTTGGAAGATGGGCGCCGGGCCTAGCTTGGGAGAAGGGAAGAAGAGAATAAGAGAGAGAGGGAGAGAGAGCTTCTAATCTCTTGATTACTTAATTAGGATTAAGGGCTTGCCTTTGGTTCCTTTATATAGTAGCATCTCCCTTGCCAAGTCCCCCTCTTAACGGAATTAACGGAATTAGTTATCATAAGAAATTTATTTTATAAATTCTCTTATGAATTATTCCGTTTAAACCAAGTTTTATTATAACTAACTTTATAATAAAACTAATTAATCTCTCCTTTTATTATGGAATAAATTTTATAAGAAATTTATAAACTTTCTCATTATGGAAAAATCAATTCATAATTGATTTTATAAAATTAAAATAAACCATTCCATGGATCATTTTAATTTCCATAAAAAGAATAAATTTCTATAAATTTATTTATATAAATTTCTTTACACAAATTTATTTATCCATAATTTATAAAACAAATCGCACTAGATTTATTTTATTAATTAAACCAATTAAATTGGTTTCTTCCCCTTCTTGTGGCCGGCCAACCCAAGGGGTTTGGCACCCTCTTTGGC
>JAGFNQ010005805.1:91409-277965 GCA_024364735.1 Boesenbergia rotunda
CTGAGGCTGGCCTCCATACTGTACGGACTGCTGAGGAAGTACCTTGAACTTGTTTGGGCAGTCTTTGGATCTGTGTCCCTCTTGTCCACATGAATAGCATCCAGTTACACCCAGAAGGCATGCTCCTGGATGGTTCCTCCCACACTTAGGACAAGGTGGATACCTAGCTTGCTTATTCTCTGGTTTTCCTTTCTGGCTGCCAGGCCACTGCTTCCTTTTGTGGTTCTTGTTCTTCCAGTTCTGGCTATTTGGCTGAGGCTTCTGGCCTCCTATTGTCTTGTTCTCAATCAGGACTGGCTTCTGCTGTGCTTGCTGTGCCTTGATGCTATTCAGGTAGTGCTCTGAGATTAGAGCACTACTGACCAACTCCTCGCTGGTCTGGGGTCGTTGCATCCCGCTGTTCACGTTGAGTGCTATCTCAGGGTTCAGCATGCGGAGCATCAGTCTGACTCCCTCCTTCTCTGTGCTGACTAGCTCTGGGCAGAGGCGAGCTAGTCTGTTGAACTTTGCGACTGCTTCTCCCACTGGTAGGCTACCTTGTCTGAACTCCATGAAGTCCTCGTAGTGCTTGTTGGTAACCCGCATGTGGAAGAACTCCTCATAGAACTCTTGCTCGAAATCTGCCCAGCTCATCTGGTTGACTATCCTCTTACTCTTGACTCGCTCCCACCACATACGAGCATCTCCAGTTAGGCAGAAGGAGGCACATTTGACCTTCTCGACCTCTGGCCAGTCAAGAAGCTCCATCGTGCTCTCTAAAGTCTTGAACCAAGCCTGGGCATCCCAGGGCTCAGTCGTGCCTGAGAAGCTTTCGGGTTTCAGCCTCTGCCACTGGACGAGGTATGCTTCTTGTCTTCGGTTCACAGCAGGGGTCTCCTGTGGGACTGGTGGAACTTCAGCCACTACTGGAGTTCCCTCTCCTGCTGTGGGTGGTGTAGGGGGCACTGGGTGCTGATTCGCCATCAGTGTGGCGATGGTTTTCTGTTGTTCTGTAATCTGGGCTTGCATTTGAGCAATGACTGCCATCAGGTTTGGCTGTTCTGTGCCAGGCTCACTGTTATCTTGAACTGGAGTTCTGTTATTAGCATTAGGAACTCGGCCTCTTCTTGCCATCTAATAATGCATAAGGGAACAAGAAATCACTACTACATCTCTAGGTATAAACTTGTCTTCTTACTTAGAAATCTGATATCCATTCTAGGGATTAAACATGATTCCGTGATACTAAGGGATTAAACATGCTTCCTTGTTCTATGCACATGTGAGTAGTACTTAAGCATTTCTCTGTACTGCAATTAAATAAAGGAGCAATAAAAACTGAAACTTAAAACTTTCTTACTTGAAGACGGCAAGGTTGATGCTGATGTGTGTGTGATGCTGGAGAATGGGAACTGCTCTGATACCACCTGTAGCGACCCGCCTTCTCCTGCCTTAGACGGATCGTTACTTCTGTCTACTTCTCGACTCTAATGCACGACTAAAAGAAATGCGGAATTTTTTTTTTCTTTTAAATTCTTCTAACAATTATATTCTAATTTAAGTAGTCATGCATGATACCGTATCACACTTTCCTTCTCAAAACTTGTAGTTGATACTTATCGATCAAGCCTCACCCAACTTAAACTGCCCGTACCAGTCGACTGGTGACGTAGCAGTCGACTGGTACGCCTGTAATCAGAATTACAGGTTTTCGACTCTTGCTTCTTAAGTCCACCATTCATTCAGTTTCGAGCCATATCAAACTACGACACCATTTCTATACTCTATGTCAGTTTCCTAAACAATTTAGCCAATCAAACGAATCCATAAACTTGAATTTAGGACTTTTATGGAAGAAAATAAACTAAACAAGTTTATATAAACTTTAACAATAGAGTTTGTACCAATCTTGACTCCTATGCATTCATAACGTCAAATACATGTTCTACAACCTTGCTAATGCATTATGAAATGTGATTGCAACCTTTCTAACCATTTTTAAGCAATAAAAACTTGATTCAAAGGGAAATTGATACTATCTTGGCACAAACACCTTTTTCTCTAACAAAGTATCAATATCTTTAACTACTTACACTTTTACTCATCCAATGCAATCATAAGGATATGTATGCTAAATGAAATGACATGGAATCTTTACTCTAAGAAATTGAGCATGTAAGACTATCCAAAACTTAAATGTTCGCTAAACTCCATAAAGCAAGAACTTGAAATTCAAATGTACTATAACATTGTGAATTAAATAACTAAATTGTCTCGTGCCAAAGATCTCTCCATACTCAGCCACCACACACACTCTACTCAGCACCGCCTCATCGTCTTCCTTCAGAATTGCTTGCCTTTACCTTTATCTGCAATAAGAGGAAATGCAACTAGTAAGCAAAAAGCTTAGTAAGTACTATCTAACTCACAAAAACTCGAAATATGCAAACATGCTTCTAGATCAAACTGAACATCATATGAGATACTAATATGCTTGAAAGAAAACTAAGAACATGTATAACTCAAAACACATGCATACTCAAGCAATAATAAATCTCAATTTACTTTTCTTGGCTCAACTTGAATCTTTAGCTATTCTTTAACTTTTTGAAAACTCTTTAAATTTTCGAAACTTTGCTAAAGCATATACTTGAAAATACTAATCACTTGGATCCACTGAAGACGTAAGTACCATCTCATGCGCGTTCCCTAAAAGGTTGGGGTAGCGAGCCACCAATCCTAATAGAGCAGACCTTGGTCTACCAGGGCCAAGACCTTGGAATTGGACACCTGGATTTCTTTAACGACGCCCTTGGACGCCGGGTACTGGCCTTAGAAAATAAAATAGCTTTTCTTTCTTTTCTTTCTTATCTGTAAATGCCTTGGCATTTTCTGGAGCACCTTGCGTGCTAAAATCCCTAAGTCTTGACTTTTCGAGAATTCTTAAGGCCTTGGCCTTTTCTTTTCTTATCTTTATCTTCTCTTTTCTTTTCTCATAGCTTTTCTTGGTCCCTAATCTCATATAGGGCACTCAATAAAATATATAAGCATATAATGAACTAAGATCACATGTAGAAATCTTAACAAGAAGTAAATATCACTTTTAAAAACTTTTAAAGGAAATTCTCGCGGAAAAACCGCCTCTTACTGCAGGTGAGCAGTACTTACATTGATATCTTGGACTTACAACCAAGATTGACGTCTAGAGCTCGGGAGAAACTTGAGATCTCGGAGAATTCTTCACGCCTACGCGTTCCTCTCGTCGCGGGGATCCCGAATATAGGATTATCTCTCGGAGAAAAGCTTTTGCCGGCCCTCTAGGGCTTGGTGTGGCGTGCGCACAAGAGAGGGGAAGAAGAGGGGTTGGCGCAACTTGGGAGAGGGAGAGGGTTTGAGAGAAAATAAAACTTCTCTCTTTAATTATCTATTTATACTTAAGGGGCGGATCAACTTAACTATACCTTAAATATAGTTCTCTCCGTCAATTGTTCTGCTTGATACCTAGCCCAGCTGGTCGCGCGCTTGTGTGGTCTCGCGGTGGTCGCGGGTTCGAACCACCGGCTGCCCTTAAGTGGTTTTTCCCTTTTTCTTTTCTTTTTCTTTTTTTTTTAAAATACCAAACGGACTCGGAAAATTCCATAAAAATATTCTAAAAATTCCTAAAAATATCTAGAATATTTCTAAACCATTTCTAAATAATTCTAAGGACTTTAAGAACTAAAAATGGGAATTTTGAGGCGTTACATTGCCGGGTCCGGGTGTGGGTTATAAAAGAAACAACCAGGCTGTAGGCCGAGCCAAAGAGTTGCGGGCAAAAATTAGATCTTAGTCTCAAGTCAAGAGTAAGCAAAAAGAAATACACAGGAAGGAAACAAACGTACCTGACTGGCCTCCGAAAGAAAGACATTTGCTCTGCTGATCGGGCCCCGATAGTTGGCCTCCTAGAGGCCTTGATAAAAGTGGTCGCCCAGCAGACCATACAGATGGATCTCCCGGGCTGGCTCAGTTGGCTCGGCGGGTGGCACCTCATAGATTGTGGCAAAGACCGCCCGGGACGGCATGACCAAGTGGAACGGTCGACTGTCCGATGCTTCAGCAGGGGGAGGGGCAGGATCCCGCCGAATCCAGGCTTCCAAGGAGCCTTCCCGGGTCAGAGTCGGCGATGGAGCTGGATAAGGGGCCGCTGGAGAAGGGTTCACTGCTTTCTTCTTCTTCTTCGGCCGAGAGATGGTGGAGGCTCCGGCTGTGGGAACGGCGGGAGGCGTGGACTCTGAGTCGACCGGTCGTTCCCTTCGATGCCTGGTGACCAGAGGCTGGTCATCCACATCTATTGGCTTGGGGTCGGAGACTGGCACCGCTCTGTTGCCGGAGGAAGACACGTTGGTGGGAGAAACCGCGGGGTGGAGCTACCTCTTGTTGGGCCAGCTGTTCACCGACCTAAGAGTCGAGTTCGGCGTCGTCCAAGCCAAACCCCTCCTCCAAGGCAGCTGTCAGCATCATATTTCCTGCAAGGAAACATGGGTTTAGTTAGCTACAAACATTCGAAAGACAGAGTACAGAACTTACCGAGTGACTGAGGACGGCAAACCGACACTGGGCTGAGCCCAAACATGTATAAAATGTCCTCGCTTAGCAAATGGACACCGTGGAAGTGTCGTCCCTCGAGTTTGGAGAGGGTCGACTGATAAGAAGGGAGAGATCGATAGTTCTTGGGGAGAGGGGGAGAATGAGGAAGGTCGAATATCCAGTGGGTTGGCCCGCTCAGGGCCGGGACAATATTGATAAAGAAATAACGTTCCTTCCAACCCTTATTAGAAGTTGGAAGTTTCAATAGAAAAGAAGTCTTGGCTCGGGCTTGGAAGAATAAGTCGTCCGACTCTTGTTTTTTAGGGTAAAAGAAATAATAAAAGAACCCGGGCTCGAGAGGGATCTTATACAAAGTAAAGATAACCGCCGAGCCACACATTAGACGGATGACATTCGGGGCAAATTGAGACAGGGGAATATGGAAGAAACGACAAACGGAGAAAATGAATGGGTGGATCGGGAAACGAAACCCGACCTGAAGGTGATCGCGGGAGATAGTTATGTAACCTGGGGGAGAGGTCTCTGGACGGTCGGTCGGGTCGGATAAGCAGAGGCGAAAGCTGTCCGGGATACGGTAGTCAGCTAGAATTTGGTCGAGGTCGTGGTGATGGAGCTCGGATATCATGGTAGTGTACCAAAGGTCCAAGAAGGAAGGAGAGTCCATCTGGCCGAGGAAAAAGGAAGGGGATCAGGTGAGAAAGAGAACTGACTGAGTGGAAAAGGGGTCGCTGAAGAAGATGACCGGAGAACGTGTGTCGGTGGGAGTCGTCGGAACCCTAGCAAAGCGAGCAGCAGCAACAGTTCGGTGTCGGAAGTAAGAAAGCAATGGTAAGAACTGCGAGGTAAGAGCCTATATATAGGGCCGAGCGGTCGACCCCAATCGTTTGTTGGGGATCCAAGCGAAAGGCGGGAAAGGATCCGGGCCGTTCGATCGAACTCGCGGTAATTCCCGAGGCTTGGCATAGCACGTGCGCGCCAATCATTCGCTGAGTCCGACGGCAAACGATTCGTCTCTCGGGGAACCGATAGTCAGTCGACGCATGGCCTCGCCATTTAATGCAGTAATTAATGAGGAAGATACGAATCGGCTCAGCCCGGATCGAGAATGAGGCGGATAAGACGGTTGAAGGGACATTGACCTGCCGGTCGAGCAACTATCTCGGGTCGGACTGCGGAAGTCGGCAGGAAGGGTAGACTACTTGAGTGCGCCAGGCTTGCTCTGAAACAGCAGTCCAGTCAGTCGGACTCGACGCTTCCTTCGACTAGACTCGAAGAGGATGTTTATGATCCCGACCTAGCTCAAGGGTAGCTCGGCCGGCCAGCCTGGCACCACGTTTGGATGGGGTCGAGACCGAGGCCCCCGGAGTCCAGGTGAACCGAGGGGCTCAGGCGGGCAGTCGGGTCGATAGAATCCGGCCTGATCCAACCTACTCGAGGGCATCGAGAAGCCGATCCTAACTCGAATTCACACGACATTAACGGAGGCTCAAGGGACGGGCCGACGAAGGCTCGACCCAAGGAGTTCCTGAACAGGGGAACCCTCGAACCCCCAACCGCCCGACTCGGGGTCAGGTCGGGCGGGCCGATACCGAGCGTCCCCTGACTCGGCCACCAGGGCCGGCCACCCGACCCAGGGCTAGGGCGGGTGGGTCAGTTCTAAACATCCCCTAGCTTGGCCACTCAACCATGAAACCTGAGAGCGGGCGAATCAGATACATCTATGCGCCCCCAACTCGGGGCGTACCCTGCGTCACTCGGAGACATTACACCCGACCCGGCCGATATCACTCGGATCAGCCGGTCGACAACCTATCTCAGGACTAGTCCTCCCTTACGCCACATCCGCTCTAGGACATCATATGTACGACCATAATACGGGGGTCAGCGCAAGCCTTACTCTTTCATGACACACGTCAAGGATATCCCGCTGACTCCGTACTGCTGTACTACCCGAGCACCCCACACCATGCCGCCCTTCGATGGGTCAGACAGAGTGGCGCCGATTGGTGCCTTCCTGTGAGCTGACAAGCACCTACATCCCTGTCTCATGCGAGTACCGAAAGATGATTGACACATATAGGGGTTGTCAGCTCCCCCGGCTATATAAGCCCCTCCCTTCCTCGTGATCGTGCTCTCGTCTACTACTTCCTTTGCTTTGCTATATTCTTGCGGATACTGACTTTGACCGTCGGAGGGTCTGACCGCGGATTTTTTCCGACAGGTTTGCTAACGGTCATTTTCTTAAAGATCAGAGCCAGCATCAGTAACTCGTGGCGTTCGGGAGACCATCTCATTCTTGAAAGTCCATCTTGTTTCGTGACAAGATAATATAGTAACGAAGTTAAATTGCAGAATGTTAACGGGAAAGGTTAATTGAATCCGATTAATATGCTATTTTGACCAGAACAACAATTAAATAAAAATAAACGTTAATCAAGAAATGCCCTTATAACTTTTTTAAGAGAATTATTAGATTTTTTTTACATTTTAAAATATTTTTAAAAAACTGTTTGAACTATCCTAATAAATTAAGGAAATATTTAATTTTTAAAATTCATTTGATTTTATATTTGCCCTTCTCTCAATTTCCGCCCATTCTCAATTCTTCTCCCCGATCTCTCTCTTCGTCTCCTCGACCGCACCGCCTTCTCTTCGAGCGAGGGTTGTCCAGCGATTTGGGA
Source organism: Boesenbergia rotunda (assembly GCA_024364735.1). Classification (NCBI taxonomy): domain Eukaryota; kingdom Viridiplantae; phylum Streptophyta; class Magnoliopsida; order Zingiberales; family Zingiberaceae; genus Boesenbergia; species Boesenbergia rotunda. The sequence goes on from JAGFNQ010005805.1 coordinate 98,657, forward strand.
GCCTCTGCGACACCTTGTTGTCGGCCCGGTGTGAGCGACATCTACTCTTTGACTCAACCATCGCCGCCGTCCCATTCTCACCCGTGCTTTCTCTTCGACGTCGCTCAGGCCGGCTCAAGGCACAGGACATCAAAGTACTTAGGACCCCTAATGTACTGTAGTCTATTAATTTTATAAAAATATTAAATATCATTATTTTATAAAATCTACCATTATATTACTATCCATTTTAAATTATTAATTTCAATTATCACTTTTTTATTAATTCATTTCCTTATTAACTGTATTCTCTTCCAATCCCTTCACATTTAATTATATTCTCTTAGCAAATTAAATGAATTCTTACTTTTATTTTATTCAATGTTTTTTGCAATTTGATTCAATCATAATCAATCAATAATTCTGTCTTCGCTGTAATATTTTATTCTCACTCTTTTTGTTACTAAGACATTGAATTAAGATTTTTTTTATGTATAAAAATGTAAAGTATAATATTAATCTTTTTAAATATCAAAATATTTCAAAATTTGATATTTATTTTTTTATAATATTTATGCGGGTAATAATCGAACTTTAAAATATCATCAAATTGAAATTATACTGTATAAATAAAGTTTTTCTATAATTTTAAGTAATTTTATTTTAATAAAATTGTAAACTTATATTTTCCTTTTAATTATTATTTGAGAATAAAAATATCTTCTAAAATAATTATTTTGGATACACAAAGCAAAACGTATGAAAAAAGAAAAATAGAAGAGTTTATTCAATTTCAAAATGTATCACCGGATAGATTTATTATTAGAGTAATAATTGGGAGAGTGAATTTGGGAGAGTGAATGAGAGAGTGAATGACGTGTAGCTAATGTGTACATGTTCGATCGCCGATCGGACACCACCGATGACCTCTGATTGTCGTCCCGAATCAAATTATGTCTTGGAGGATGGTGAACCCGGCAGGGTCGTCGGTAATTGAGATCTCGCCGGATTGACGGTGAATGCGACGAGATCATAATTGCGGCGATTCCTGATGAGTTCACCGATCTTCTTAGGACATAGTTTGATTCGGGACGGTGATCAGAGGCCGCCGGTGGTGTCCGATCGGCGATCGGACGTGTATATAATAACTGCCACGTCATTCACTCTCCCAAATTCACTCTCCCTATCATTACTCTTATTATTAATATTTAAAATCAAAAATCAAAAAATAATATAATTAAAAATTTAAATAAAATACCAATTAATTTTTTACTATAAGATTAAATAATTTAATAATTTTATCAATCGTACAAATTTATTATTAAAATTGGATAAAAAATTTAATTAATATTTTTTCATCTCAAAAGTTAGAAAAATTAAATTTTATATAAAAATTTATTTTTAAAATTAATATTTTATTTCTAAAAAAAATTAAATTACTCGTTGTCGGTCCAAGTACAATGAGAGAATATTTTTTTAATATTAAAAAAATATTAAAGGTCTAATTATTTTTACGTAACCTTCGACGGCCCTGCGTCACCTTATCCAGGCCGATCGCCCTCTCCCTTCTCATCGCATCCTCACCCAGATCGCCGCCGCCCTTCTCTTGGTCGCAACAGCGCCTCACGTTACTCTCTCCTCAGCGCGAGCAGCTGAGTCCGGACCCCGCCGCCGCTATTCCTTCCTGGCGCGCGTCGCACACCTCACCACAGTGTCGCTACTGTGTTCCCCTGCCACAGCCGTTGCGGGACACGATTTGTTGTTCTGTCGTAGCCGACGATCTCCTTGATTAAGATCCCCGACCGATCCGCTACTACCCTCTGCGCGTCCAACCATCCGGACTGATCGCTCCGGCCACTGCCGTGCCGCCGAGAAGAAGAAGAGGAAAAATGGTATAACAGTTTCACAGCATCAATTATTAATCGATTTATATGTTGTTGGGTTTAATTGGATTAGAAGCTGATTAGGTCTTGTTAGCTTAAATTGACAGAGTAAATTCATGATTAACGGTAGTGTTATGTCGATGATATTAATTAGAATTTGGGTGCAAATTAAGGTTGATTAATTCTTGATGTTAGGTTAACAAGTTAAGGTAATTAGATTGAAATGTTAATGGGATGGTTAACCAACTAATCGGTTGGAAATTAAAGTCGGAGAATTAGTAAATTTAGCTTAGTTAAATTGTGATCGTTTGCGATTAACGAGCTTGGGCGATCGGCCCAGCCCCACAAAAATTTTTCACTGGCCAACAGGATAAATCGGGAAGTGCTTGCGATGGGTGATCAAGAAGCCTGGCGTCCCAAGGTTCGAGCTTCATTTGAAAGAAAAATTCGTATAAAATACGCCGTAGCTGTGATCAAACCACGGATGCCTAGGATGACAACTAGTCATCCTTCCGCTGCACCATAGCCGCGGGGGCAAATTGTGATCATTTGTGGGTTGATTAATAGTGGATGTTTAATCAATAATTGATTAGAGATACCGGGATTATGGATTTCATGATTAGTTGGATTCATTAGTTAGATTGATAATTCATGACTGCACTGGATTAATTCATAAGTAGATTAGCCACGAAGGAAGTATTGGATAGGTGGAATTGAATATGATTTCCTAGTCGGTTTAGGATTTGTTTTTTTTTTAACTTGATGTATGGTAGAACTTAGTCATGATATGTATGTTACGTTGGGTATTGATTATGAAGTGAAGCATCCTATTGTTTCGAAGACGGTTAAAATAATCTACAGATAAAGACGAATATTTCTTCTCTCGACCTATATAGACAATTGACCTTAAGTGCATATGTATGGTTGATTGATTAGTTTATTACCTTGACTCTATTCTTATTTAGCATGAGTTTGATACTTATGTGTTTGACATTAGAGATAATCTACTTAATGTTTATACAGTCACATCTTTGGCTATTTATATTTGTAGTTGTACACACGTGTATGGTATATACTATAGGTGGTTTATCTTGATTATTCATGTTCTTAAGTGTATACATGTGTATGATGTATAGAAAAATAGTTATCATTTTAATTATTCATATGCAGTAATAGTGAAGTCTCGCGTCTCCCTCTGTTTCTCCATATTTTTTTCCATTTGAACCGGTGGCGGGCGTCTCTATGCCGACCCCGTGACAAAAATTGTAGTGTCGAGGATCGATATTGAAAACTCTACTCTCAATTAGACTGTACTTTTATTGAATATCGAGACTACTCATCTTCTCTAATTCAACTCTAGTGAATGTCATGGTGGAGATGCGATATTTTTCTTCTCTCATTTGGTGCGCCCACTCCCAAGGATGAGTATTCAGTTAAAATCGAATCGAATTAACCGAACCGAATCAAACCGATTTTTTTAACAAACCAAACCGAACTGAATTTGTAAAAAAAACCTAACAAACCGAACCGATATTTCATTAGTTAATTCAGTTTTCGACCGAATTAATCGAAGTAATAAAAAATTCAATTTTTTTAAAATAAAATTCTATTTTTTAAATAAAATTCGATAAAAATAAAGTCTAAAAATTCAGTTAGGTTTAAAAATTCGATTAATTCGGTCTATTCGGTTTATTCGAATAAGAAATTTAAAAACTGAAACCAATCTAAATTAACTGAATTAATTGATATTTTAGAATCGAATTTTTGAATAAATCGAACCGAATATTCAGTCGATTTATTCGATTTAACCGAATTTTTGCTCACCTCTATCCACTCCAGCGGAAGAGCTCCCAACGGCAAACACTCCTAGAGATCTTCCTGCGTTCTTAATTTGTTCTGTTCTTATATTTTTCCAATCTCTTTCCCCTTTATTTCTTAATAGTTGAGATCACGGTGCCCTCTGACTTGATTTCTGCAACTGTTGCGAAACACCCATACCCAAACGTGCGATTACCGACGATTTTCTCTAGCTTGATTTTTAGTCGTTTTCAATCTGAGAAGAGTACAAAGGAACTCCCAGAAATGGCCACCAAGATCTTAGACGAGTTCCTAGGAAAGGTGCGATATTCTATGTCATCACTTGTGACATTTTTGTCAACATCCAGAGATTATAAAGGATTACGTGGCCTTATAGTTCGAGTGTTGTTTGTTGCCTTGCCTAAATAGTTTTTAGCGAATGCAAAGTTGAATATCAACATTTCTACCGTCATTAATATATAATTTAAAATAAGAACAATTTATAAAATATTTGGTCATTTTCAACTCTCCATGGGAGAGATTGCTATCAATTTCAAAAAGGTTGGAACCGCCAACTTAGCGGCCCCCTGATCTCTGTCCCATAAGTGTCCAGAGGGGGTAAATCACGGTGAATACTGGGCAGGTTAAGACACCCAGGCGCGAGGGATTTTTTTAAACAGCAGCCGAGGTTTCACCCCTCGTTCATACTGTCGACCCTCGAACCCACGCCCTCCATTTCAAGTGCGAGTGCCTTAACCAGCTGATCCAGCCCGTGGGGGCGAGAGATTGCTATCAAGAATTCATCCTAGGTTGATTTTGTAGTAACATTCGCATAAGAATACTATTATCTAAATTCTCTATAATGATAAAAGAGATGGTTATCTAAATCACTTGAAATATCTATCTTTTTTGAATAATTTTGATTTCGCTACTTATTTCTTTATGACATGTAGGATCGAGATTGAGCGATAGAGGGGGGAGGGTTGAATATCGCTTCGCAAAAACTTCGTCAGATCTTCGTTGATTGTTCGCTTAACATCAGAGTTGTTAATAGCAGCGGAATAATAAAAGTAAAATCGAATACAACAAGAACACACGAGATTTACTTAGTTTCCAACCCCCCAGGGTCAGTACGTCCAAGGCCTAATTACAGGTAGCGCCTGTCCACTAGTGATCTCCTTTCCGAAATTTTTGGAGGCGGAGAAACCCGTCTTACAGTTGAGAGTACAAGCAAAATATGATAAAGAATTACAAGTTATAACTAAATGTAAACCAAAACAGAAGATGACGATTCCGACCGATCTGGAACTCTGAAGCGTTGCGCACTTCCTCCTAGAGCCTCCACTACACCAAAAAGTTACTTTCGCGACAGTTGTTTTGCGGCGGTTTATAAAACCACCGCAAAATATGTATTTTACGACGGTATTTGCGGCGGTTTGGCAACTGTTGTAAAATAATAGAATTTAGCGGCGGTTTCATGATAACCGTCGCTAAATTATTATAGTCAATCAACGATTTACGTGGCAGTCACATCTGATGTTAACATGCAGTGGCGGTTTTATGAAACCGTCGCAAAAAATTGCCTTATGGCGGCGGTTTTGCAAACTGTCGCAAAAATTTTCAACTATAAAACTTTTTAAATTTTACAAAAATTTTAAAATTGCCTTATATTTTAAATTTTGCACTAAAGTATTTATTTAATTTTGTTAAAAAAATTATTAGCTATTAAAAAGATATAAAATTCAAAAATAAAAATAAATTTTATTTATTTATTTTTTGCTAACAATTTTTTTTCAATTTTTAATATTTTTTTGTTAAGGTTCTAAATTAAAAATTATAATATTTTTCTGTTAAAATTTTTTTGCTAATTAATGAAAACTATTAATTTTATTTTGCTAACAATTTTTTTATATATTAATGATTTTATCATAATCTATGATTAATTTAAAAAGTTATAAAAATAATTTAATTAAGATGGGTTTTAAAGAAAGAAATTAAGGAGTGGAAAACCATTCGTTTGCTCTAAACCCTAAACATCGTCGCTGCCGTCGCTGCCTTCGCGTTCGCTGCCTTCGCGTCACCGTTCGTTCGCCTCACCGTTCGCGTTCACTGCCTTCGCCTCACCGTTCGCGTTCGCCTCATCGTTCGCCGTTCGCCGTTCGTCACAGCATCATTGAAGGTATCCCTCTCTCCCTCTCCCTCTCCCTCTGTTTATTTTCGAGGCTTTTATCATTGCTATATTGTGTTCTGAATTTGTTGATGCTTTGCTAGGAATAACTTTTGTAGAACCTTCAGTACATTTATCTTTGTATACATCTCCTAAATCACCAGACCTCCTTCGATGTTTATGCTCACCAATTTTTCCTCCTCATTTCATACATTGCTAGGAAACTACTCAAAAACTCCTCATTTCACCAGACCTCCTTTGATTTAAGCACGCTAAAAAAACTAATAAAATAAAATAACTTAATAATGTTTATTGTTGATGATAAATGATTAAAACTTTTCAAACTTTAAGAATTTTTTTGATAATATGATGGGAGGGTATTAAATGAAATGAAATTTGAGAATGAAAAGGAGAATGGAATGCTACTAGTAGAATATGATTAATTTTATGTTCGGCCACTTTGGTTTGTTTGAGTGTCCTAATCAATTTGGTTATTTGCCTTGATCCACTAGTCTTGATCAATCTTTATTGAACAAACTAATTTTGTTGGTTCATTTGGCTCATTCTAGTCGATCTTCGGCCTTCCTTGCATGATTGGCTTAACCGATTCACTCAATTCAACTAGCTTTCTCGAACATTTGAGTCGCCCAATTAGTTCATTTATTTTTCCAACCAGAAGCCTACCTCAGACATCAAGTTTATGCAATCTGTTAGCCTCTTCACCCATTTAGCATGTTGAGTCTTACTTGTTCACTCAATCTAATCAAAATCGATTGGTCTGCCTAGTTCAAACAGCCAAACAAATTGACTCATTCAACTAGCCCAACTTATCGACTCATCAAAAGACTGACTAGATTGACCGACTCACCTTGATCACATCCCTCAAAAATCACCTTGCACACCTGACTAATCCACACAGAGACTCGGGAAAATGAAAGAAAAAAAACTCTCCCTATATAAAATTTTGAAATTCTCTTTTAGTTTGGCTTCAAGTGACTTGAGTTAGCTGACTGCGTCAACAGAAGATAGCAGCCCTTATTTTCCAGCAGCAAGGGGTTTTTATGAGGTGCTTGCCTATAAAAGATTCAGAGCATAAATGACAATCTACATTCATTTGTGGTCCATATAACCATAATCCATATCGCCTAATTCTAAGCATAAATAGTTCATAAAGGTCACAAGAACAATTGTGAAAGAGATGCAAACACAGATGTCCGTCATTGTGGAGTTGGAACACAAGAATGATGTTCAAAGGAGGATGACCCACTACAACATCAAGGAAAAAGGAAAATCCAAACACAGGAATGTAGCATCCTAAAGAAACTATTTTCTTCATTACCTTTTATTTACTGAAGCATGCTTGAAACTTCATTCTTGTTTCCATTACTCTGTCTAATGTTGTGAAGAGACAACTACGGAGTCATACAAGGAATACTTCTGAGATAGACAAGAAGGTTCATAGGGAGTTTGTTGGTTGGTTCTCTGATTGTGTGAGTTATAAATACCTCATATGCATGCATTATAGTTTTTTTGTTTGGATCAACTCATATGTACCATCATTTTCAATCACTGAGTCACATTTTCTCACTAATCTGCAGAATCTACCTTACCTCACTATTCCGTAAGATAGTTTATGTGCTTGATTCTGTAATTTAATTTTCCACTTGTCCATGAAGATAAAATAGTAATTTATGTACTATTTTTTGTTATAAAATAGTTTTCATGCTACATGTGTTTTCATGTCCTATTCATGTTATCATTATATATGTATGTGTGTGTGAAATTATAATATCTGTATTTTGCACAATCTGTATTTTGTAAAAACAATTTCAGATATGCCTAGAAAAAAGAGACATCCTCCTAGGTGTCATTCGACACAAAGCGCACCTATACTTGAGAAAGCATAGGTAATCAACTCTTAGTTATGTCCATTAGTTTGTTAATCTACGTATATATTAATGTGCAGGCATTGAGTGAAAAAAATACTGCTAATAGAAAGCGGCAAACAATTCCTCATACTCTTGGGTCAAAGACACTCGCCAGAAAATAACACGAACTGGTACATATATTTTATTCTCTTTTTGTTGATATTGTTAATTGTAGCAAAATGATTTGGTGGGTTTTAGATCTAATTAATGTTATCACACAATGTAAGGAAACTCAAACAAGCAGAAAATATAGTAGAGGGGAAATGTATCTTGTTGTTCACACAAAGAAAGATTGATCTTTTGTCAATGATGAGGCCCAAAAAAAGAATGTAAGTGATAAGTGATAAATATATTTTGGATGTTTTGAGTGTTTATATTGTTTCTAAATATGTAATTTATGCTTAGACTTCATAATTTTCATTTAATGTCGATAGGAAGATTTAGAAAAGGAGATTAGTCAAGGATCTTCTGCAGATGAAGCATTTGTGAAAGTCTTTGGGAAAGAGCACCCGGGATCTGTTCGAGGCATGGGATTTGGTGTCTGTCCATCCCAACTTGGGTCATCATCTCGCTCGGGAGGCTCGGTTCAATCTGATGGTCCATCAAGAGCTGAACACGAGAGCTTGAAGCTACAACACGAGAGCTTGAAACTACAGTTAAAATTGTTGCAAGATCAAATGACTTTTATTATGAGTCAACAAGGAGGTCAATTGTCCACTGGTTTACAGCCTAATCAGGTATAGTTTCTATTGACTTCAATGCTCTTGGCTCCCATAATAAATTTGCTTCATGGTTGTTGTTTTTATAGCGAGCCATAATTACTTGATTATCCTATGTTAATTATTACTGCTAACGCTACTTCGCTGTTTGTTAAATGTTTTGAATCACAATTAAACACCTGTTAAGTGAAAAGAAGACACAGTAACAAATTTATAGCTTAACAGTGTCTCTCATGTTTTTTTATCACGTAGGTAATAGCAGTTACCTTTTTTATTTATCTGGTGCATTTTGTTTCTGTATATTTTCCCTGCACAATGAAAATTCACTAAGGTGGTCATTCCTAGTAAGCATGGTCCTTGAATAAGTGAGATTTTGACCGTGGTATTGTATGAACTTCTACTGATGTATTATTGAATTTCAGGCAACAAATAAGAACAAATATTGCACCACATAAAAATTGAATTTGACTTAATGAATTTTATGAATGATGTTTGTATTTCTGGATTGTTAAATGAATATTATTTGTTTCTTTTTCATCAACCTTATATCACTGTATCTTAACTTCTTAGTTAACATTGTATGCTTGTCTGTATACAAGAAAACATCATACACATCTGTCTTCTGTAGAGAGTTGTTGTTTATCCATGGGGTGCTATCAAGGTTCAGTTGTGCTATCAAGGTCCATGCATTAGACTACAAAACCAAATCGATGTGATACACGTACACAGGCAACCACACAAGCCACAAGCAAGATTAAACCTGCTTTATGGACTTCAAAATCACATATGCATGCACTATGCTATGAAACCAAATCAATGTGATACACACACACACACACACAACCACACAAGCCACACTGCAGCCACCCGAACCTGCTTTAGTGTAAAATGCAAAGTAAAATGAGTGCCACATGCACAAACCACCAACTGGATTGAATTTCATACACACACATGATACAAGCCACCAACAGGATTGAACTTCACTCCTTAAGTAATATGTTCATGTTTATGTTTTCTTATGTCTAATCTATAATTTAATGGATCAATAGCAATATGTCTTTTTTTACAATTAAGTTTTGTCTCATATAACATCTTTTACAGGATCAAACTTCTAATATTGACGTTTTATCTAATTTCAGGCAACAGACATAGGCTCACCATTAGAAGCAAGGCGCTCTTCCGAGGCAAGTCATGAACCCCAAAATGAAGGACCATCATCATCTTCTAACCCTTAGTCTTTTTTTTCTTTAGATTACAATTCTACTGTTGTTAAGATTTTTTTTATATTAAGGATTTGTATTTGCTTAGACATTAGCAAGATAAACTTGCATTTGATGTATTGGTTTGTTCTTAATACCTTTTGAATTAAATTAGTTGTGATGATTTCAAATTGCACACAAATTGGTTGAGTATAATGTTAACTAATAACGGCGGTTTCATAAATCGTCGTAACTAATTTTAGCAATTTAATTATAATAAAATTTGTGGCGGTAAAAATTTATAGCGGCAAGTTGTGGCGGTTAACAAACCGTCGCTATTTTTTGTTTGCGACGGTTCAGGAACCGTCACTAAAATTTTAACGTGCTATTTAACAAAGTGATTTGCGGCGGTTCAATCACCACAAAAACCGTCGCAAAATAACTCGCAGCGGCGGTTTGAAATCGTTGCTATTAATCAACATTTGCGGCGGTTTGTAACCGTCGCAATTAACTATCACCCTTCACCATTTGCGGCGGTTTCCAAACCGCCGCAAATAACTTTTAGCGTGACATTTTAGTCAAGTGATTTGCGGCGGTTTAACCGCCACTCAAACCGCCGCAAAATAATTCGCGGCGGTTGTACCAGCGGTTGCTCAAAACCGTCGCAAAATGGCTGGCGACACTACGGATAGCGGCGGTTTCAGAACCGCCGCAAATAGTTAATAGCGGCAGTTTGAACCGTCGCAAATCACATAATGAACCGTCGCAAAACACCTATTTTGGTGTAGTGCTCCTTGGTCACAGAGCTTCGTCTTAGCACTTTCCTTTACATAGAATGAGTAAGCAGATGTGTAAGTTGATATGCTGAACTGCTGCACTCGACCCCCTTTTCATAGTACTTACTCAGGCGCCTAAATGACCTTTCAGACGCCCTCATTGCGATCAAAACTTGATCCGAACTGGCGTACTCAGCGCAGAGATAAGGCTTGCATCTCAAGCGCCTGGGAGCTATTCAGGCGCCTAGGAGACCTTTCCCAGGTTATTATTTTCTTGCGTTTGCTATCCTATCTTGCCTCCAACTCCACATTCCTACAAGACAAATAAACACAAGACAAAACAAATAATCCTAAGCCTTAATGATTGACAGTCAGAGCTGTCTGGTTCTGACTTTGGATTTCAAATGAAATCCTAGGTCGAACCGACGCCTACTGTTCCCTTTCCTAGGGAACACGTCCTCGCCTACTCCACTCTAGAGAAGTTATCTTTTACCAACCGGTACCTCCGGTTAGACTTTTGCTCAACCTCCGAGAATCCGGAACTCGATGACGTTCAACCTCGACCCGTCTCGACTCCTGTCCGTGATCCTCACTCGGCAAAGTCTTCTGCTCAGTCCCCCAGACCAAGTCTTCATGCTCGGCTTCACTTGCCAAGTCTTTGTTGCCCGATCCTCGACCAGGACTTTTGCTTAGCCTTTGAGAATTCGGAACTTGACGACGTTTGACCTCGACCCATCTCGACTCCTGTCTACAATCCCCGCTCGGCAAAGTCTTCTGCTCGGTCTCCCGAACCAAGTCTTCGTGCTCTACCCTGCAGGTTAAGACTTCATGCCCAATTCCCCGAACCAGGACTTTGTTGCCCAACCCTCGGCCAGGACTTTGTGCCTTGATAAGGACTTCTTTGCTAGTCATCTTAATCCTGACTAGACTTCTTTCTACCAAACATCAAGTCTTGTCTGGCTTAGTCCAAATATATTTTATTACTTTGCCAAACATCAAGTCTTGTTTGGCTTATCTCTTGGTCAAACTAATTAACCCTGGGTTCTCTATTAAACATCAGATCCTATTTGACTAACCCTTGTTCAACTGATCAAACTTTGGTATATTGTCAAACATATCAGATCTAGGTTTGATCACCAAGCTAAATATCAGGTCATATTTGGCTAACCCTTTGGTCAACCTGATCAAGCTTAGGTTTACCCCACCAAACATCAGGTCCTGTTTGGCTTAACTCTTGATCACTTTGACCAGGCCTTAATATATTATCAAACATCGAAACACTAGAGGTTGACAGTTCATGTCTGATGCTCTTTGCACCAAGAATTTTTACCTTTTTGATGTTTGACAATAATCTTAAGTTAGGTTTTAGTCTAAGGGTTTTTAGGTCAATACTTTGGGAAAAATCGAAGAAAATCTTACTCAAGTACTCTCCCCCCCTTTGACACACATCAAAAAGAAATAGAAGGCAATAATAAAGATTTTAAAATTTGCACCAACAATATGATTTTTGAAAATATTTTAGGGAACGCTAAGTACTTGAGTAATATTTGACAAGATAAGCACTTAATTGATTTGAATTTATCTAAATCTGACACAATCCTAGGAATCTTGTTTACTACAAGAGAATTTCCTATGTGTCTTAGATATATTCCAGTCAAAATAAAATATTTTCAATTTAAGTATTTAATTTTTGAAAAAATAATTTTTTGGTTTGGATTCCTCCCCAATCTGAAACAATCCTAGAAAACCTTGTTAACCACAAGGAAAACTTTCCTATGTGTCTTCAAGAATTTTCCAAACTAAGTAATTTTTTAAAGATTTTCAAAAATATTCAAAAGATAAAAGATTTTCAAAATATATTTTGGAAAATGAGTCTATTATATTTTCAAAAATAAAGTGTTTTTGAAAAGATAGGGTTCTTTTTTTTTGAAAATATAGTATTTTTGAAACCTCTAATGGTTCTTTTAATTTGAACCTTCCCCTACCTAACACAGTCCTAGGAAGCTTGTTGACCACAAGTTGATCTTCCTCTGAGTCTTAGGGTTTGATTCAAACGAAAAAAAATATAAAAAAAATTAAGAAAGATTTTAAATTAAAGTAATCAGAAATTAAAGAACGAATTGTTCTTTTAATTGGGACTCCTCTAAGTTGACATAATCTTAGAAATCCTTGCAGATCATAAGGAACACTTCCTATGTGTCTTTAGAGTTTCCAAATCATAAGAGAAATTAACGCATATTTTAGAAAAATATTTTTGAAAGAATATGATAATTTTTGAACAAGTATTTTTTGAAAAATATTTTGAAAGACATAATAAATTTTTGAAAAATATTTTTTTGAAAAGTATTTTGAAAGAAATAATAATTTTTTAAGCAAAAACCATTTTGAAAGAGATAAATTTTGAAAAAGAATAATTTATAAAAAATAATTTTCAAAAGAAATGTTAAAAGAGATTCGCAATAAGATAGACTCCCCCTAAACCTAACACCTTCTAGCTACCCTTGTTAACTACAAGGAACTCTACCTAAGTATCTTAAGGGACTTTAGTGTTAACCTAGAGGATTTGTGTCTAAGTGCAGGTCAAACAACTTTTGAAAAGATATATAATTTTTGAAATATATTTATAGGTACACACAATCATGCATGAAATTCATTAAAACATTACTATGTTTAATCACTATTTTAAAATAGATTTTTAAGAAAATATTCTAAGGATTTTTGAAAATATTTTGAAAACATTTATCAATTGATTAGTCATTATTATCTCACCCATTCTAAGTGTCGAAATACAAACAAGCATGGTTGTCTTATGGGTGTTGTGAGATACTTGAATAATTTTTCTCAATTTAATTTTATAGATTGTTTGACCTTGAGTTATATTCAAGTTTAACAATTAGTAATTTAAAAGTAAATTTCAATAATTAGCTTCCAGGTCTTGGCGAGGCACAGGGGCCTTCTTGGTTATCAGATTAACGACCCTTTCCTTAGATCAAGCCTTTTAAAGAAATGATAATTTCAATTTACTTTTTGAAAAATTCTGGTCTAACTAGTATAGGATGTGACGAGGTAGCTTCGGCTAGTTCCACTTAGGTCTAGGAGGGAGGACCATCCTATCATAGAATTCCATATAGGTATGAAACTAAACCTAGGTCTAGGAGTCAAGTCAAGGTCACAAGAGAAGTCATCCCTAGAGTTGACCAAGACAAGACAAATATGACTAAGGCTTTGGAGAAACCTAGGAAAGTCATTAGGAAGGTATCTAGGGAAGTCATCCCTAGTAAATACCTAAAGCACCTAAAGAGCACCAATAGGTTTTGGGTTCCTAAGAGTATGTTCGCCACACCCTAGATGGGTTTGAAGAGTGTCAACTCTAATTGGAAAGACAGTTAACCCAACCTTGATGTAGTTGACACTTTGGGACATTTTCAAGGAATGATTACATTTGAAAATGAGAAGTTTCACTATTTACTCTTGAGGAGTAAAATTGTGCCAAACCATATTTTTGGAAGATTGAACTTGATAAAGTTGCCACAACTAAGTTAGAATCCAAAGTATGCCAAGTTGGGAGTTTTGGCATTATTTTGGGAGAATTAGGGGCAAAATTAGGATTATCAATAGCTTAGCGATGAGTTATTAATACTTAGATAGAACATCTAGGTCTTTTATGCTATTATGTCATGATTTATATGCTCAATGACATGCCATGACATTATAATTCATCTTCATATTTTATTATGAGAATATCATGTATCATGTCATACATGCATTATTTAGTTAAAATGATTTTTTCTATGAAAATATCCATATGATGCATGTCATGATCATTATCATGCATTGTTTTATTATATTGAACTTAAGAATATTGATATTAATTGACATCCTAGGTGGATGATCAAAGTTTATAATGTCTAATTAGAAATACATGAATCCCTTTGATTAGGGAGAACATGATTATTATATCTCACAAGACCATAAGTTGACTTGTATGTGTTTTGAGACATATTAGATATAAGTGAGATGTTAGGTTGATGAATAAAACTCAAGGTGTTAATGAAGTGCATCTATTTGAGTTTTAACTTCATCCAAAATAAGAATTTAAGTGAACTCCAATAATTGGGAAAGTTAATGTACAAGTCATGTGTATTTATCCCAAAGAACATGATTGGAAATTGCTTTTGAACATCATTTCAAAACTATGTTGGAAAATCCTGGTCAAGACTATCTTTTGATAGAACTCATCATTGATAAAATGAATACAAAATGGAGAGAAACATTAAAGTTTTTTTTCAAGGTCTCCAATTTTATGTCAATCTTTGAAAATGGGTTATATTTTCATAGAAAACTATTTTTCAATGATAGTATATATATGTCATAAATAATGTCTACACAATATTTCATGATTTTAAAAATTTTATAGAATTATTTAGGAGTTTCTGAAATTTGAATTTGAATTTACTTTTAGAAATCAGAAACTCTCAATCGATTAGGTGATCGATTAGGACATACACAAATCGATTGGGCAATCGATTGGTGATTGGTGAAGATTTTTTGTGAGCATAAAAGCTCATGTAATCAATCAGTTAATCGATTAAGGGTGGTCATAATAGATCATGTAATCGATTAAGGCACGGTTTAATCGATTGGGACCCAACATGAATCGATTAGTATGATTGAAATTGTCTGATTTCAGTCTATTAGCCCAATTTTGAGTAACCTAACAATCCCTAACCCTCTAGAATACTTTTATAAGTATATTTGGGTGAATTTCATGATGAAATAAAAAAGGGAGATGATTTTGGTGAAAATTTAGGGTTAGGGAGAGGTTTTGATTCAAAAGTTAATTTTAAAACCTTGTAACTTCTCTTTGGGTTTTCGTAAAGGTTTAGAGACTCAAATATCATTATTGATGCAATGATAGAGGTTTAGAGTATGTTTTGAGGGGGAAGCCTTCCTTAAAAGTATGTATTTTAATTTTTCTTTGGGATAATGAGAGGATGAAGATTGGGAATCTTCATCCTGATAAAGGTTTAAGATTGAACATGAGCTTCAATGAAAGGTATAAGACTTTCATTGGATATGATCATATTGATTCTCGGGGAATGTTTTTGATGTGTGTCAAATAGGGAGAAATTGTAACGCTAATATGGATTAGTCAACCCCAAACATATTGTCAAACATCGAAAAGGGAGAGATTGTTGGTGCAATCTTCGTTAGGTCAGGTTTACCTAGTTTGACTAGGATTGGGTGAGCTTGGGTTTCGATGTTTAACAATGATATTTGAACATTGTGTGAGTCAAGTGGGTCAAGGTTGACTGGAGACTTAACTGGTGAAGTCTAAGTGGATTGTGGAGATAGAACGTTGGTACAGAAAAAATCCTAATAGGACTAGGCACACCTAGTGGGACTAGGTGAAATTCAGGTGGATCAGGGAGATCGCAAGCTGGCACGAGAGAAGTCCTAGTGGGACTAGGCACACCTACTGGGACAAGGTGAAGTCCAAGTGGATCAGGAAAAACACACGCTGGCATAGAAAAAGTCTTGGTGGGACTAGGTGAAGTCCAGGTGGATTCAGGAGATCGTACGTTGGCACGGGAAAAGTCCTAGTGGGACTAGGTGAAGTCCAGGTGGATTGGAGAGGTCACACGCTGACATGGGAAAAGTCCTAGTTGGGAACTAGGGTTGGGCAATCGATTTGGTGATTGATTGGGCTCGTGAGAATAGAAATATCCTTAATCGACTGAGTTATCGATTAAGGGGTTTGCTAATCGATTGGGTGATTCATTGACGTAGGATTATCACGAGAACAGAAGCATACTGAATCGATTAGGTAATCAATTGAGCATCCTCTTAATCGATTGAGCAATCGATTAAGGAAGACTATAATCAATTGGTCAATCGATTACAGTTGTATTGCACGAGAGCACAGAAATATGTTGAATCGATTCAGCAATCAATTACGATCTTCTTAATCGATTGGCTAATCGATTAAGCTTCAAAAATAGCCGTTAAACGGCTAGTCTAACGTGGTAATCGATTGGATGATCGATTGGGTGAACCCTAGGTTGTGCGTATACAGAATTTTTATGTAGGTTTGAAGCAACACCTCTTCGCAACTCTTCTTCTCCATCATCGCTATTTCCAGTGAGGCTTTGGAGTATAGTGTTGCTTCATTTCCAAGGATCAAAAGACGATTCTAAGCTAGAAGAAAACAAGAAAAGTAAAGATAACTCATTGTTGTAAATCTTGTAAGATTTCATTTGTTATTTTGCTTATTCCTTGTGTGTTTTTCTTATAAGCTTGTACAAGGCTTCTCCACCTTAAAAAGGAGACTTTCATTGTGAATTGTGAGAGTGAAGAGAGTGAACCTTTGGATTAGTCACCTTAAGGAGGTGGATACCAAGTAAAATCAAAGTTGTTAGCGTTGCTAAGTTTCCACTGCGACAAATCTTTATCGAGCAAAGATCGAAGCTAATCACCCTCCTAACTCGCCTACCAATCCTAACAGATTGATCCAGAGAGTTTAGATTGTATCTATGTTAAGCCTTGTGGGTTTTTTAGATTACAAAGAGTCCAAAGATACTCTCTATTACTTATTTTATACTCTCTAGAGATGCTTTAGTATTATATTAACTTTTAGATAGAATGTTTGGGTCTAATCTTCTAGAGACCAAAATCACAATGGGCCTGATCTGAGAGGCGATTAGGACCAATTTGATCCTGGTCTCCCTACAATCACGATGCTAAATTTTAGAAGCTAGTACACTAGTTATTATTGTATGCATGTAAAGAGAAAAAAAAAGTTTAATCAGATTAAAGAGATAAGAGAAAAAAACTTTAGCATGTAAACAATAGAGGAAAAGAGATTAAAAAGTGACAGAGAAACGTAGAACGAGAAAGCTATCCAAATCAATGCATCCTTTCATTATTTGCAAAGCATGATGCATATTTCTCAAATCTGTGTGCACGGTTTGGTCAATTCCTATTTTTTATGACAATTTTCAATATTATTTTATTACGTTGTTAACTTGATATCCATAAATATTTTCATGAATTTTCTCACTACGATTAGAGTTTCAATATTAATCTTTGTGAGAATACATATCATAATTAATTTGTCCTATGAACAAGTCAAGTCATGAAAAATTATTAGATAAAAGAATCTTCTAATTCTTTCAAGAATGACCATGTAAATTAATTATTTATTATTTTTTATATCATTATTGTCCCAAGATAACTAAGCCAATCTTAATTGCCATAATATGAAATTCTACTCGTCAATAAATTTCTGATTTGTTATTATTTTGTCTCAGCTATTTTCATTGTTATACAATACATTCCAAAAGTGAGTATGGCAATCTTTTTTTATTGCTCGTGATAGAATATAATAGATATAATACAAAGGTATTCAATATTATTTTTCATTTAATGTTTTGATATGATATCCATTTCAATGGATGCCTTTAAAACTAAAAAAAATTCTATCGGATTTACTATCATAGAGTGCATTTTCAATATACAACTTGCATTTTGTAAAATGATATTTACTTTTCTATAACCTTCAATAATTTTGGATGCATCTTATATTGATATAACCTTAGTTTCAATAATTTTGAATGCATCTTATATTGTTATAACTTTAGTTTTAGCTTTATGTGAACTAAAAAAAATATATACTTTTTTACTTTGAAGGATAGTGTGAGTTGTATCACCCTTTGCTAGACATTCATCTTGATATTCTATCATTAATATTAAAGAATTCTCATGCTGATAACGTGTGATAATTTCATAGTAGAAGAAGTGTGAGGTCGGATGGGTTTGTTGTTGGGAGGATACAAACTGATATAATATCGTTGAGGCTAGTGTTCGACATTATCTTCGTAAAACGATATTGCTCCGCTATAGGTACTCACGGATAGCAACAATTCATTTTTCAAGATACAACGACGGTGTCTCGAAATAGGAGCACTTCAAATTTCAAGACCAACGAACCTTTTCATAGGCTTTTTGGACTCTGGATGTGGACGATGAGATGTATGCTATTGAACTTTGGATGATTAAATGAATGATTCCAGCATCTAAGGGATTCTATTTATACAAGTGAAGAGGTGAGGTACCATTTGGTGAGTGGGTGTGACCTTTGGTTTAGGATTGATCTGGGTCGTTCGATTTGGAAAGTTGTAACCCTTCAGATAGCCCTTTGATTTCAGCCATCAGCTCTAGATGGTTGTAACCCTTCAGATCCTCCTTTAATCTCAGCTTATTTGACGTTTCAGATAAAGTCTCATCACTGACGATCAGATCACGACTCTTCGCGATTAATGTTCCAGATCGTGTCACTTAATATCCATCACTCCTCTTCGATCCAACGGTTGTCATTCGTTCGCTAAGTCAACAGTCCAATCATCTCTCTCCTACCTGAGAGTCACATAGACACTGCCATGTCACTCGAGTGCCACATCACATAGAGCATAAATTTAAGCTCTTCGCGATGATGCGTACAAAAGTGCAAAAAGTTCGCCAACAAAGCGTCTATTGTGCGGGTGGCGGGTGGCGGGTGGTGGGCTCGTAGGTGCGAGCACCTGCTCGTTTGTGAGAAGAGAACACCTGTGTTTTTCTTTTTAAACTTCATTAACACAAACACATATAAGGAAGCAAACACCTTTGAAATTTTCAAATATGGGACTATTCCCCATCTACTTCCTTCTATGTTAATTTTGGGCTGACTTTAAATAATTAATTTTCCATTCACCCGTAATCAATTTTGAGTAAATTAATAGTCTAGATTCATCTACGCAAAACATATATTTCTGTTTTTTGAAGTCAATTCTGACTTTCATCGATTAATGGTATCTCAATTTCCTTTGCAAAATCATATTTGATCTTTTCAAAATCTAAATATCCAACCAAAAAAGTATTAAAGAGAATTGTCTTATCTTTATATCTCTATCAAATATTCTTATTTATCATATAATAGAGTTGTATAAAAATTAAAAAATATATAATAATTCATCAATTAACAATCTAATCAAATCAATTATTTATTATAACAAATATATAATATTAGATAAATTACTGATATTAGTTAGGTGAGAAAGTTTTAATATTGGAAATTTAATTATAGTTACAACAATTTGTATACGCTTTGCTTACAACTATTACAATCTAAATAATTTAATTAAAATTTTGGATAGTAGCTAGAATGTTCTATTGGTATTTCTTAACATAGTATATTCTTAATAAATTTCTTTTGATATTTCTTAGCATAGTGTATTCTTAATAAAATTCTTTTGAGTTTATCCTTAGCTCCTTATCATCTTTTAAGAGATGTAAAAAATAAAATGAATTGTGGAGTAAAGTATAAAAATCAAAAGAATTTTGTTAGGATATCGTGACTAGCACGGTGTAAAGCTCATATTTCAAGATGACAAAACTAAATACGCTAGCACCTAGTTTATCTCATGGAAACATCAAAAGAACATTCTAGCTACTCACTAAAATTATGTTAAAAAGTGTGCTTGACCTTGTAATTAACTGCCGTTAAAAAATACCAAAGAATATTTTAAATGGTAAAAGATGATTCATTCGGATGCTGTGACTAGCATGGTGTGGACCCCATATCTCAAGACCAAATACGCTAGCAATATGAAAACATTCTAACTACTAGCAAATGTTACACTAGAAGGAGGGCGCTCTAAATAAGTGAGCTATTCCAGTTTATTAACTACATATATTATATTAGTTATAATTGTTTTTAAAATATTCTATGCCACATCGAATGTAGCCTCATTAAAAGTGAATTTTGTTCGGACATGAAAACTCATTTTACTCATGAACAAAAAAGATTAGTACTAATGGTGCTCAATTTGATACTAAATGTAATGAATCAATGAAGAAAAATAAAAAAAGTTTCGACTTAAACAGAACTTCACAAGCATTACATTTTCATGAGTCTCAGAACGAATCAAGAACTATACACGCTTCCGAGCTGAAAGAGTCCCTTCATCACCCGACCGTGGAAGAGTAAACAACAAAATGAAAACATGCTGCTTTGCGGCTTAGTTCTTACAATACAATACAATACAATACAATACACAACAGTCAATATAAATTAAGACCCTACGACACGATGATCTCTACAAATACAATGGCCCTCGTACCTACCAAGGAGTGACGAAATCCATACTAGTTGCCCATCAGGTGATCGAACCCTCCCGGCTGAAGAGATGCCCCCAGGTTAGTGTTGGACACATTGTGTAGTAGTTGTGTAAGCCAGCGACGGGTTGCTGGGTCGTCCTGCAAAATAAGAGAGCGCCATGATTAAGGCTGATGGAAGAAACATACAGGATTGGATTTGATCTTTTGTTAATAGCACAAGCTTTCAAAATAACTGTTAACTTGCCCACTCATGAACGTGGAGTGTTCTCTGTGGATGACTTTGTTTTTCTAGCACTTACCCGAAGACAGTTGTTGAATGTTCCATCTTTCAGCATCTCCGGGAGACAACCGCGCAGTGCTCCACATGCCCTGCAAATAAGGGGAACAGAGATACAGGAGCAGCAGTCATTAGTAAACACAAAATCATGATGTTAATAGTCCTCTAATGGTTTGTAAAAACAGACCTTTGATTATCCGACAGCCTCAGGTAACATCTGATTATGTGCTTAAGCAACCTGGTAGAAGGTTGGTCCGCCAGAGACACAACCATGTTGCCTAAAACGCTGCCGACAGCGAAGAACCGTTCTGCAGTAGCACATATATAGCGAAGGCCTACATCGTCCAGCAAGATCTTCTGAACAATGAATGTCGCCACCTAATAAAAGATGGATGCAGACAAATTAATTATCTTAGATGATAGAATAATATTTTCCACCCAGAAATGACTCAAGGACAATAACAGATATCACAGCTTAGAAATGAGTTACTTATTGAGTGATCGACAAGGTCAAAAATTTATCAACGCTAAGAATTTAGATTCATCCCTCTGTCAGTAAGAGCAACCCTACATTGTTTAAGTTAGATTCGATATAAAGATGATGGCATAGGAAGACACAAGCAGAAGGTCAAATCAATAAGCATACGCATTCGATATGGCAATTGCTATAGTTGCAGTAGGAGAAAACTAAAGTGAAGTCCAGAATTACAGATACGAAAATGGAATTGTATATCACGCACTGTTTTTGAGAGCTCACTCCCCATCTCCATGGTACGCAGACACAAAGGAATTATTTCAGTTTGGAGAAGAAAGCTGATGACCTCGGTATCGTCAACCTACAAAGTTAGGAAATCCATGTTCGTGATTCATTATTTGAACATATACAGATAAGAGAATAATACATTATTAAAGGGGGGAAACATCACTATGACACCATCAATAAGAAGATAACAGATATTCACCTAGTTTATGTACAAAATAATACAAAGCTGTCTTTTAAATTAAATTTCTTATCCCGTAGGCAAATTATGCTGCAAGCATCCATGGATTTCAGATAATTCAGCATTTTGGTAACACATTTAGGTGCATGGCTCTGATCATTAAGTTTGCTTTCATTTTCGAGAATATTTCCTTCTACGAGCTTTCCTTTGCCTAGTTCTCAATTATGTTAAAAAAATTATAACAAAACTTCTATAGTTCAATGACCCAATGTCATCAATTTGTCCAAGTTATTCGTAGTATCTGCTTGATTACTCTCAAGACTGTGAAGGTAACCAGCCACATGATACGGTCCATAGAAAATCAAATTTGTCGAGCATTAGTTTGGTGGCCTATGCAATATTCATTTCCGTGACAATTGTCAATCATGCACAACGCTATAGCAAAAGAGTTCATGAAATATTAACCTTCACAAGTGCTCCAATTACTCCCAAGCTGGTAAGCCTCAAGTACTCGAATGGCCTTGTCTTACTTGTCGTATTCAAAAATGGATACAGATAAAGAGGTATATGTGCTGTCAAAAAATAAACACGTTAAACCACAGAAAATTAAAAAGAAAATAATTGTGATCATGTAACAACATTGGCACAGGACATAAACGAACTTCCTTGAACCTCAATTTAAAATGGATTCAGATAACAACACCACCAAAGGTTCATACAATGTGATAGTATCCAAAGAACTAAACTAAACAGTTCAATTTAATATGCAATATCACCAAACTATAAAAAATCTTCATGTAGAGTAGGTATTTTATGCTTGCATCACGTTTCATTCTAGTGTCATATTCATAATGTTCCATCTTTATTTTAAATATGGATGGTCAGAAACAAGAAAAACCAATTCCTAAAAAAAAACAAAGCTGATCCAAATGATAATACCTATCTGGCAAACTATGCGTGCAAAAGCTAATATTAGTTGGAAGGAAATAGAGGAACAGAAATGCAATGAACAGATATACATATATAATTTTCTATGTCAAATCTCAAAGGTGAGTAGGATAACTATTATAACATTGTACTTGTAACTTTTTTTGGCTCAAAAGGTCACTTCATTGTCAGTACCTCAGAAGGTTGCTTCACTGTGTAAGTGGCATTTCCTAAATCTTCATGTGCATGAAGCAGTCACAAATGCAAAAGTATCCAGACTAATCTAGTAATCGATTCAAAAGGGTCATGCTCTTCAAAGGTCAATATCACAATATTGTTTGAGCCATTTGCCGTGCACAGATTTAAGGAAAATTTGGCTTGGTAGAGATTCATTAACATTTCACTATCTTACTCAAGTTGTAACCAGATTTGAACCCATTTTGGGGGAAACGAAAATCAAATCCATGAAGAGAGCATAGGCATTATTGTATAGAATCATCAACCTAACATCTAACATTATCATACAAACACTAGATACAAATGCCAACAAAAATTGTGACAATATGACCACCAAGCCTTTTATCAAATCGTAGAATTATCAACCGTTACAATCAAACATACACATTAATTAATGAAAACTTCATGATAATAAACAACTTACCATTTAGAAAAAGAATCCGTGTATCCGGATGTGATGCAACACACTGGAAAATTATGGTTAAAGAAAGTGGTCAGCTTTCAGCAAATAATTAAGTACCGAAGGAAATTAATGCTTATGCAATGTCATATTAACCAACTTGTACAAAACAAAAAATCTTCAGCTAAAAGATTATACATAGCATTCATCAGTTGAATTAAAATCTTAATCTTTACAAAGAAAATCTTATTTAAATCTGCGAGCTTCTGAAATTTTGTGTGGGGGAATGGAAAACTTCGAAACCAAAGCAATGTCAAATGTGCATTTCTCAAACTAAAGACTTAATTTTCTAAAGCTTTGTCTCAAGGAGTTTATTTGCAGCTCTGTACCCAGCCAAAATGAGCTTCAAATTTTAGTGCATTATTATGCAAATTTTGATCCTTAGCTATCTAAACAATTACAAATCACTGAAGCATAACACACATTAGGGATTGAATAATAGTCAGACAAAGACTGAAAGATTAAGACCAAATTGGTTAGAGAAAATTTCTATTGAGTCTGGTTTTTCAAATGGGCTATCTGGCCAAGAGGGAGAACCAATAAAAATCTCCCTCGCTAAAAGTACTAGCTGAAGTGTTGACTTAGTCACTCAAGTTACAAAAGAGGTAATGCAATAGTCATCCTATCTTCCACCTCATTTGCCTATCAGGAATAAGAAAATTAGAAAAAGAATATCAGTATCATAGTATGTTTACATGGGAATGGTGGTAAAGGAATGAAAAATGAAAAACCTTCATTATTGGGTTTTGGGTGTATGAGAGTGAATACTAAAACTGGTATGTAAACAAAGAACTAAACAACCAATTAGTTCTTCATGTATTTTCATTACAATTTCATCCATCCCAGTCTCTTCCAGAAGACCAAACGGGCATTAGACTAGCGAAAGCACAAGATGATAATCCTTGTATCTAGACTACTCGAGATGCAAACGAGCACAGATTTAGTTGCACCGCCACAAGCACGTCAGCAAAATAAATCAGAAAAAGAGCATACTAAAAAAAAAAACAACAATAGTTTCATGTATTTTCATTACAATTTCATCCATCCCAGTCTCTTCCAGAAGACCAAAGGGGCATTAGACTAGCGAAAGCACAGGATGATAATCCTTGTATCTAGACTACTCGAGATGCAAACGAGCACAGATTTAGTTGCACCACCACAAGCACGTCAGCAAAATATAACTCAGAACAAAGAGCATACTTAAACAAAGAAATAAACAACCAATTAGTTCTTCATGTATTTTCATTACAATTTCATCCATCCCAGTCTCTTCCAGAAGACCAAAGGGGCATTAGACTAGCGAAAGCACAAGATGATACTCCTTGTATCTAGACTACTCAAGATGCAAACAAGCACGATTTAGTTGCGCCACCACAAGCACATCAAGAAAATAAAACTCAGAACAAAGAGCATACTTGAAATTTGAAAAAAAAAAAATTATGATTTTGACGTAGAAAAATAAGCTCAGGAAAAAATTTATAATGCCAATCCATTTTTTCTGTGTGTGTTTCTTAACATGGGAAGGAAATGCAGAATAAACAAAAGTAAAAAAAAAAAATTATTGCCAATGACACTTTCCCTTCTCCTTTGGCAGAAATTGCGGGACGAAAGGAAAAGCCTAAGAAATCTTCCCTCCCTTTTGCGAATTTGGCAAAAAAGTCATTGTTTGAATGAAATGGAACTCAAATCTAACCTAAAAAAATTGAAACTATTTTTTCCTCATATCTATTTTTGATTTATTTATATGTGTATATTATACTTTTAACAAATAAAATTTTGAAATCTGAGTTTCTCTCTTTCATTCCTTCCCTCCAAGGAAACCAAAATTAGGGAAAGATTTCCTAATCACATTCCCATGAATTTTTCTTCCTATCCCTTTCTTTCCCTTCTTGTTTCCTTGTATGAAACAAGACATAATGATTTTCAAAGAAAGGATTTGGTGTAGTTATGATTGAACAACTAACCTGGAGAAGAGCAAGGGCATTGCAAACTCGATTTGAAGCTCCTGGCGACAATGTTGGCGGTGAAAGTGCAGGATATATTGAAACTATCTCCTGTGAAGATATTGACAATTTGTCATTGATAACAGACCAAATTTAAGTGATATCTAGCAACCAAATTAGAAAAAGGGCCAATATCACAAAGATTAACATACTATCTGAACAAAAATTTATAGCTGCTACAGTAATGCTTAGACTTAAAAGGGTAGTCCGGTACACAAAGTTCCTCTCAATGCGGGATCCTGGTGAAGGGTCGGACCACATTAAGTTTATTGTACGCAACCTTACCCTATATTGCAAGAGGTTATTTCCACGACTTGAACCCTTGACCACAAGGTCACACAACAACTTTACCATTGTGCCAAGGCTCCTCTTCAATGCTTAAACTTAAAAATCAACAGAAAAATATCTCCAAGTATAATATAATGCTACAAGTACAACACGATTCAATGGAAGTATCTAACAAACTAGTTCCCTTTTAGACATTGAAACAATTGTAAATCCCATACCTCTATGCAACCAGCAATTGGTGAATGGATGATAGAAAATATAGTAATATGACAACATCAATACTGGATTGAATTGAAATTACACATATGGCGATCTATTTTAACCATCCAAAAATAACTTGCACGAACAAAATTTTGCATGTCAAGATACTAAAAATGAGGTCAATACATACCTGAAGAAGTATTGCAATAGTGCCATAAGAATGCCACAATAAAGGAGCCAAATCTTGAAATATATCCCTTTTCTGAAAGGAAAATTTCAAACAATATGATGATTACTTTCTCATACAAGAAACAGACTCATCTGAAACAAGTTTAGACCAGAGAAACCAATAATAATATGTTTTAAGATTGCCTAAAATGCTTCAACTTTCAACTGATCTCTAAAAAAAGGCATGAGTGGCCATTCAAAAAATGAATACACCAGCCATAATAATAAATTGGTTGGAATAATGTATGATCAATTAAATTGACAGGCATGAAAACATATGTTTAAACGAGGAGGTTTTTAGAAAAGGAAACGTCTAATCCGTCTATTAAGAAAGGATAATGTATTATAGGAAATTCCTAAATTACAAGAAAAACATTAAAAGGTGGCCTAAGTGACCACCTAATCATATTAGCATGAGACTCCGCATATAGTGTATGCCCCCCACATACAGTGGGCTCAGCATACTAGACAAGTTGGTTTATGCTGTCCACATATACAGACCCAATACTCAGAAACTTTGGCTCAGTTGAATTGACTTGGGTTGAGTCAAATCAAATAAAAATCCTAAGCAATACTAGTCCTAGTCTCTTCTCATATGATGAGGGATTGTATGATGCTTTTCCTTGTCATCAAAGGATAGTTCTTGTGATTGTAAAACACTTTAAAGCTATATTTTGATGTGGAAACTTGTAAAATACTCGTATTCAAGTGTTCAATTAAATGCATGTTAGCTATATGATATGATCTCGATTAACCACATGCAAAATGCACGTGCTTTTCAAAACCTTGATACCAAGAATTAAAACTGTCCTAGACCGCTTCACCCTGAGTTCGCCATTTCCTTTCTAGTAGTTAAAAATACTTCCAGAAATGCCCTGTTCCAGAATCTGACAAAGCAACTATAGGAAGATACCGTCGAACATTCCGTGTACCATGTCTATACTAAGCATTGTACAGATTATGCATCTTCCTCAGACAAGCGAAGTCCAAATTAACACAAAGGCCACTAGAACCCAAAAAAATCTTCCTTCCTTCCCAGAAAACAAACACACACAATTTTCCCTACACAACAAAACCTGAACAATATTTCAATCAGTAACCATGATCTGCTAATCCAAGGAACGGGCTTTCGACGAGGAGGTATGGGGGAGTGGTCGGAGGGAAGAATACCTTGGATAGATCAAGGAGGGCGTTCTCCCTGAGCTCAGCATCGCAGAGGTCCAACACGAGCTGTTCCGCGGACGCAATCTTGCGGTCCTTGGGGGGATGGCCGGAGGAGGCGGCGGAGGGGGAGGGCGGGGCGGGACCTCCGACGAACGAAGCGCCTCCAAGGGAGAGATTAGGGGGCAGATTCGCCATTCTCTCTAGGTGCTGCTCTTCTTCCACTGCAACCGAGAAAAGGGAAAGAACAGAAAGGAAGAAGCGTGCAAGAATTACATACTTTGAAACTAACTTTCCGGTTAATTAGTAAATCTATAAATATTAATAGTCATATAAAGAATATTTGAGTCTTTGACTTCGTTTATTTATTTATTTTTATTCTTTTGGAAAAAGTTATCCGAAAACAAATAGCATTTTACCGAAAAATTAAAATTATCAAAAAAACATTTTATGATTTTTTAATCAAAAAGCACATACAAAATCTGTTCATTTCTCTTATACCTTTCCGGTCAATAATCCCTTTTCGTAGTTATTGGCAGGAGGGTATAAAAGTAAATGAATTATATTACATATGATTTTTTTTGAAAATATAAAATACATTATAACTACAAATATATAATGTGTACACAATAATTATAAATGAATAGTATACACAATAATTATAAATAAATTTTATACACAATATATATTATATATGATTTTATGAGCTTAAAATATTTTATTGCAGACTCAAAGAGGACATGAAATAATTCAATTCAGACCCTCTTTGGACTTGAAAATATAAAATATAAATAAGAAAGGATATCTAAAATAAATTATTTCAGACCCTTTTTAAGTCTGAAATCAAATATTTCGAGTCTAATAAAATCCAAACATTTTTTAATAATTTTTTAAGGATATCTAATATATCTTACTATCTTAATTTCCATATATATATTTTATTTTAATTTCTATTTTATATATTTCTAATATATACAATTCTACAAACTCTATTTCTTTTTTATAAAAAAATATACTTTGTATAATTCTAATTCTACAAATTCTTTACGTATTTATTTTATCTTTCTCTCTTTTATATTTATTACTTTATTATTTATTCATATTATATATTTTTTAAGTTATATTATTTATTTTACTTTATTCTTTATTTTAATTTAAATCTATATTTTTTTATATTTTACTTTATCCTTTTTTTTTAATTTTATATATGAAGCTAGTGTATAATCTAGTTTCAAATCTTGAAAAAAATTAAAGAGAGCCTGATATATCAAAACTATTGTTGGTGCAATCTTGGTTAGGTCAATGTTAACCTAGTTTGACTAGGCTCGGGTGAGCTTAGGTCCGGTAAGCTTGGTGAGCTTAAGTTTGGATGTTTCGATGTTTAATAATGATGTTTGAATGTCGTATGATGTCAAGTGGGTCAAGGTTGACTGGAGACTGGACTAAGTAAAGTCCAGGTGGATCGGGGAAATCGCACGCTGGCATGGAAAAAAAACCTAGTGGGACTAGGTGAAGTCCAGGTGGATCGGGGAGATCGCGCGCTGGCATGGAAAAAGACCTAGTGGGACTAGGTGAAGTCCAGGTGGATCGGGGAGATCGCACGCTGGCATGGAAAAAGACCTAGTGGGACTAGGTAAAGTCCAGGTGGATCGGGAAGATCGCACGCTGGCATGGAAAAAGACCTAGTGGGACTAGGCACACCTAGTGAGACTAGGTAAAGTCCAGGTGGATCGGGGAGATCGCACGCTGGCAAGCTGGAAGTCTACCAAGAGACTAGACCTAACTCGAGGGTTAGGCAGACCTGGTTGGGAATCAGGTTAAGTCCTAGTTGAGAGCTAGGCAGGAGAAATCCAGGTTGGTCAAAGGGGTTGACCATGAACACAAGTTAAGTTGGACTCAATCGATTGGGAGATCGATTGGGTTGTTACCTCGCGAGAACAGAAAGGATCTTAATCAATTGGGTAATTGATTAAGAAGGGTATTAATCAATTGGGTAATTGATTAAGAAGGACCGTAATCGATTGGGTAATCGATTAAGAGAGTTGTGTTGCGAGAACAGAAAGGATCTTAATCAATTGGGTAATTGATTAAGAAGAACCGTAATCGATTAAGAGAGTTTTGTTGCGAGAACAGAAGGTGGCTGAATCGATTGGGTAATCGATTCAACCTTCCCTTAATCGATTTATCAATCGATTAAGGGCAGTCTTAATCGATTGGCTAATCGATTAAGGTTCGAAAAATAGCTGTTGAACGGCTAGATCTGACGTGGTAATCGATTGGATAATCGATTGAGAAACCCTAGGCGTCGAGTATATAGGGCTTTTCACGCAGGTTGAAGCAAAAACTCTTCTCTCCTTCATCTCCTTCTTTAGTGTCATTTCAAGGGAAGTCTTGGAGGGCATTGCAGCTGTATTTCCAAGGATCTAGAGGCACTTTCAAGCTTGAAGAAAGCAAGAAAAGCAAGAGGACTTATTTGTGTAAATCTTGTAAGATTCAATTTGTATTTTGCTTTGTGATCTTGTTGTTTCTTCTTGAATGCTTGTAAGAGGTTTCTCCACCTCAAGAAGGAGATCTTTCATAGTGTATGAGAGAGTGGGGAGAGTGGATCCTTGGATTCGTCACCTCAAGGAGGTGAATACCAAGTAAATCCAAAGTGTTAGCATTTGCTTGAGTCTTCCGCCGCGACAAATCATCACAGAGCAAATCGGAGCTAATCACCCCCCCTCTAGCTCGCCTACCGGTCCCAACAACTATTATATTTTATTATTTTTAGTTATTTTATATTTTATAATTTCAAGACCAAAAAATACCTGAAATGATTATTTCAGGCTCTCGTTGGGCCTAAAATGAATTATTTTAGACCCTCTTTGAGTCTGAAATCAAATATTTCGAGTAAAATTAAATCAAATCAATTTTTAATAATTTTTTGAGGATATCTAATCTGTCTTACTATCTTAATTTTCATATATAAATTTTATTTTAATTTTAATTTTATATATTTCTAATATATACAATTCTACAAAATCTATTTTTTTATATGTTATATATCTTTCTTTCTTTTATTTTATTCTATTAATATTTTTCGATATTTTACAATTTCTATTTATATCCTTATTTTAATTATTTAAAAAAAATAATTTTGATTTTGAATATAAGAGGGTTTGATATTTTTAGATTTCAAACTCACATTGGGCTTGATATTCTAGGATTTCACGCCCCATGTGGCGTGATATTTATCCTATTTAAAAAATATATTTTTAAAAAAATATAATAATCATTTATTATTTATTTATACGATAATCTTTTAATTTTTCTTAATTTTTTTACAATCGTAACAAAATATAATAAAAGGTTCGGGATGAATTAAGTTGTACAAGACACAAAGAGATATATAGGATGAAAGAAGATGAAAATACCTATATTCTTATATCCGAATCATAATTTATTATTTTAAAATCAAATTATGAAAAGGTAATTCAAATGTCTTGAAAAGTGAATTATGAAAAGGAATAATTGACGGAATGGATATAAAAAAAATGAATTGATTTAACGGTAAAGTTGCTTTAAATCCCTAATGGGGAGTCAAACTTTGCCTTCACTCCCCACACAAGTTTTTGTTTGTTTTTGCTCCCTAATGGAACTGAGTATAAAAGGGTAAAAATTGAGTATACATCAGTGAAAACTGAGTATAAAAGAGTGAAACTTGAGTATAAAAGAGTGAAAATTGAGTACAGGGTTATTGATGTGGTGGATGCAAACTGCCATACTCAGTTTTCTAACTTTTATACTCAATTTTCTTCAAATAATACTCATCAAACATCACATCAGAGACTACATGCAAAGAAATATTTGGGTAAGAATTGCATGTAAAATTGACTTGGTAAGTGGGGAGTTTAGAAAAATTTACCCAAACATGCATGTTTTGATAAAAAATAAATCATAAAATATTTTTTATAAATATAGATTTTTACGTATGTCCTTTGATAAAATGCCCGAAAACAAATACTGAATTAAAAAAATAAAAAAAAATCTATAAAAAGTATTCATAAATATTATATATATATATATATATACTATTTTTAATAATAAATTTTATATAAATAAATGAATTGATAAATTATTTATATATATATTTTTATAATTAAACGAACCGGTAATATTTATCTATTTAGTTGCAGAATATAATTCAATAGCCATGTTCAAACGCTTTATCAACCATTGACGGCTGACCCCGCATCTATCCAGGTCAAAGATTTCATGGAACAAATCTCATCGTTATCTAACTTAAGATAGCATATTCAGGTGTTCGACACATCATCATCATCATCAACTCGTTTAAATTACAGAATCATTGCATGGATCGAAAATTCAATCGCCTTTGCTATCGATCGACAATTCAAAGTACTTAGCACGGATGTCAAACAAAAGACCAATTCACGAACATGAAAGCCAGGCAGTAAGGCGAGTCCGCATCGGTCAAGACCTTCCAAGCTACGACTTGCTCGTACGATATCGGCCTCCCCATGCTCGAAGAGCCAATGCCGGCAGGAAGGTAAGCAAAGCCCTGAAGTAGCAGGAGCGTTTGTGGTAAGTTCATACAGAATTGACGATGGTGAAGTAAGAAATTTCTAACAGAGCTCGAAAATCGCCTCACCTGTTGCATGATCTTGGGGAATTCGGTATAAAGCACCTTCCTGCTATTGTCGTCGAGAACTCTGTCTAGTGATATGTCCTGCAGAGCTATAAGTGTAGTTTCTAGCATGTCGAGGCCGGCTTGGTTGGCGAAGTTGAAGACCGGCGGAACCTATTGCAGGAGTTGAGACGTCTCGATCAGAATATCGCGACCACATACAGCAAGTTAAGGGAATAAGGAACTCGATGGAAACTTGCCTTCAAGGCACAGCACATGATTGCATCTGAATGGTTCCATATGTTCTTCAGACATGATTCCTTAGTTTGTGGCTCTGCTGGGAAGAGCTCTATTCCGGTGTAAAACCTGGAATTTTATTCTATTTTATCGTTCGATGTCATGAACATAAAAGCATAACCCCGAAACAGGCGAGAAGGTACAAGCAGGATCATTCGATCGAGATGGACAAATAGAAAAACAATCAGGAACATAGGAAGCAGAAAAAGATAAGGTACCTGTAACTCCGAAAAATCCATTCTGACAGTGTCCGGGCCTCAGGTGAACCGAGGGAATGCTTCATCCCAACATTAGAACTCAGATTCGACGGTGCAATTGCCATAGCGACTCTCTGCACCGAGGCTACTATGCTTCGTACATACTGTCGTGCCATTTCAGCCACATTATCCCGGAGATGATTTTCATATGTGAACTGAAATGCTATAGTCAAAACTGATCGTAAATTCAATGAACTGCCCGGAGTTTCATTTTCAGCACGCGCTGCGGCTCCAGAACCAACCTCAAGTGTGGACGCCAAGTCAAGGGTTCGGGTAGCTTTTGGAGAATCCTGCGACAAATTTACACGACTAAGAAGAAGCAAGACAACACAAGCAACCAAGCATTCTTAATATACAGAAAGGAACATAAAAAAGCTATAGGAACTACTAACTGATCGAGTTCAGAACAAGTAATCATTACCTAATAAAGAAGAGGAAAAAAATTTATCGAATACTGTAGAGCTTCTTGATAAATGAATGATCCATAAACATAAGAGTTTTACAATAAATAATTTATGAAATAACAGAAATTCAGAATTCCATACTGTTTTAGGGTCCAGTGGCATTATACGGAAACCAGAAGGTAGAAGAGGTGTTTCGTCAGCAAAAGATTCATCGAATGGCGCAAAAACAAGCTGCGAGCGTGCGCCAACTGCATTCTCATCAATGCCGCTACAAAGCTGCCAATAAAAGAAACAATAGCAGTTGGTGAGAGACAGAAAAATATGCCATTACATGATACATGAAACATGGAACAACTTATTATTTGTTGATTCTTCTTTTATCTGGCATTTGATTTGTAGAACTAAACCAGAATCTTAGAAAG
Source organism: Boesenbergia rotunda (assembly GCA_024364735.1). Taxonomy (NCBI): domain Eukaryota; kingdom Viridiplantae; phylum Streptophyta; class Magnoliopsida; order Zingiberales; family Zingiberaceae; genus Boesenbergia; species Boesenbergia rotunda. Next base: position 131,993 of record JAGFNQ010005805.1, read on the forward strand.
CCAGGAATCATAAAAATAACCTCTCGTTGAAATATTTTCAAGTTCATTCCTTGCAGTAAATGGAACAAGGAAAATTAAAAATTGCATGTAGAAAAATAGATTGATGTTAATTCTGTTCGAAATTTTTCCTTTGAGACTGACCTGTAGCAAGTTGACATTTCTAGACAAAGCAGCATCTTGGGTAAACCCATGGTCTACAAGCCTGACTACCTCCAACATCTAGACGTAAGGATGATGTAAATTATCCACGTAATCAAATCAGTACGTATAGAGCTGCAAATATTGATCCTTGATGGCGTAAGTAGATTACCTCTTCCTTCTCGATTGTGTGAGCAAGAGGAAGTATAACCTGATTGCCTGAAAAGCCACCACCTGTCCTCACACCAGGAATAGAATATGGGGTAGACCTCAAAGATACAGCAGCGTAAGCATCAATGCCGAAGTCAGCCCACTCGGAACGGTGCTCCCTCAGAAAGCAAACCAATAAAGCAGGTGGAACATTCTACATCACAGAAGAAATATATCTTACTTGCAACAAGATTAGATGACTGAAGCCAGAAAGCAGGAAACTGTCTCAGAAGAAAAATTGATCTCATGAATATGGCAGAAGACTACCTGCAATAGCATGGATGCTTTCGCACATAGGACGCCACAGCCAAGGGAAGAAAACATCGCTGAAGAGTTAAAAAGAGACCCGTGAAGTTTGTTTGGAGATGACCTTATAGTAATAGTGACATCCTCAGATCCAGCATCACTACTCATCAATGACCATCCGTCGTCAGCAAAACCATTCACAGCATCATTAAAGCCTCTGCAGTTTAGCAATGTGGTTGCCAATAATTCCATGAAAGATAGAACTTTGTTTTATCAAATGACAAGAAAGAGTTACCAACCTGCTCAGTCGCTGGCTGAAGTTCCTCAACACGGCAGGGTGATATCCCCCACCGCAAACAACTTCATTGCCAGTCTCCTGTGAAACTTGTCTAATGTGACATAGTGCCTGTAAAAGATGGCTCAGTATGTGAAAAAAGAAAATCACAATAAAATCCACAATCATAATGGCAAAATAAGACTTACAGCAACTGTCATATTTTGTGCTACAACTTTGGGTGATTCATACATTGGTCTAATAACCTCAGGCACACTGCAGGCCTATATCATACCGTGAAAATTATGGAAGAAGATTAAAATTTTATATAGTCCAACGAGAACTTAGAAGTCAGACCATGGAACTCACATCCAAATCTACATGGTCAACAATATGAATCATCGAACCACCTCCCTCGCATGGGCGAATAAGATACCCGCTAGGAAGCATCTCAGCTCTAACAAAATCTGAAGCTGCTGGCCCAACAGGACCACCAGTTGCAGGAGTCAATGATCTTTCACAAATCTACAAGTAGGAAGAGGTCAATGTATTAGTGCCTCGCATTGTTAGCCACTTAAACAAATTAGTTGCAACATTAACATAACAAGCTGTATTGGTGCCAACTATAAACTAATTGCAACATTATGAGAGAAAAATATGCCATGATAATTGTTGCAAAAAGAATATCATGTCATCCTGGCAACTAGAGATCAAAATACTTCATACGGATCAAGGACATTATGGTCATACCACAAGACTGCCATCTTCCAGACCAGTAGTGTATCTGAGAGTCCAAAAGTCACGTGCAGATGCCAAAGTAGTAGGTGCATATGTCTAAAAACAATATGTAAATAGTCAAAAAAATAATCAACTTAAATAAGTTAATATATGTATCCCAGAGACCCTAAAAAGGCAACAGAAAAGACCTGCATATAGCAAAGCTCAATACTCCCTCCATTTCCAATAGGAATTACTGTAAGCACATCAAGGCAACGACAATCGCGATACCAAGATGAACGATCTTTAAGAATCTCTGCAACCTAGAGCAAACATTTACAATTAATTATATAGAGATATATTACATCCACCGGAAAACTGTATAACATTATCTCTGTGTGGCTGAGTAACATATACCGCAAGAGAACTTGACAGTAGCTTACCTTAATGGGATCTAGACTCACAAGACCACAGGCTCGAGCTGCTACACCAGTACAATTGTGGGAAACAGCAACAATTCCAATAGAATCCGGACCAGGCTGTAGATAAAATAACAAATACAATAGCATCATAAACTCAAAATTGAACAGTGGATATTTCTTGACATATAGCAGAGGCTCGCATAAGTATCACCTTCATTCCAACCATCTGAACCCAATCGACAGCAGTTCCAGTAGCCTTCGAGAGGAACTCTGCCAAGGTCTCCTCCGCAATAGCGAGTAGACTTTGAAGGAAATTTCATAAAACCAGAGTATATTAAGAAGAAAAAACAAAAGTCATATAGCGTAATAAATCACAATGAGAAAAATTTTCTACCCAGCTGGATTGTTAGCATCTCTTTGTGGATGCTGAGGCGTTGGATTTTTTTGGTGTGGCTGCTGACCACTTGTCACTGCAGATTCACAACTGGTGTCGGTAGTTGCTGCAGATGCCTGAAATATTTTAAGGAAAATGAGGTATGAGCAATATATATATTGGAAAAAGACAATTGGCAACAAGGATAAGCTGAGATGGATTGATTTGCTAACAAAGATATGCCAAGCAACAAACCAATTCATTGTGGTTGTACAATCAAAAGCAGAAGATAAAAAACCAGAAGTACTTGTCAAATGCAGAAGCACGAAGCATAGAAGGGTAGATGAATGCCTAGTAATAAATTTCAAAAAAAAAAAAGATCATGCTTAAATCCTAAGTGAGTGTCAGCTTTAAGAACACAGTAGGATGCGGAATCCTAAGTAAACAAGCAGCTAGAAGGACAAGGATTCAAAAAAAGATGCAATGAGAAAAGAAATATACTCTGCCAACAAAAATAAAGAAAATCTTATTTCAAAATTAACAGGAAATAGCCTCAGAAGAATTGAGATTTCAAATAAGTAACCATACATTGTGCAGTTGCTGGCGCATATAGCCATTGTCATAAACAAGTTGAGAGACCTGCTTCTGCAACCTGTCATTCTCCTCCATCAACAGTTTGTTCAATGCAGACAACTTTCTGTTAACAGTTTGGAGCCGAGAAGACTCTTTCTTTTGTTTTTCTCGACATCTGCAAAAGGTGATTACAATAAGCTCAGGAAAAGCACATATGAATTAAAATGTGTACGAAAAAGCAAGCGCATAAATTTTCAAAGTAGAAACAAATATGAAATTTAAGCTCCACAAAATTTGAATACTAGTTCCTGAATTCTAGTGTCGAATGTGTGCAGGGAGCAAGAAAATAAGTTCCAATTTCCAAAATATACTCAAGGAGTATTTTCTTCATACAGTTTATTCCCACCATTCTTCATTGATAGATTTTTTTTTTGTTTTTGCTTGGAAAATTCTTCATTTATGGAAATAGTATTCGGTCAAAGTCAATATTTGCTTAATCTTCCTTTGCTTAAAAGCTACCCTTTCTCCTCCAAACAATGAACTTCACAGAAGATGCAAGCTTGTAAAACCAGAAGCAGTGAGGTAAACTTCTCAAACTTGTCTTCTTAATGACCATCAACAACTTCATTTACTAAAATGAGAGATAAGACCTAAAGGGTCTAACGTCCTAAACACAGTCCTAAGGGAGGATTTAAGAAACAAAAACCAAGTAATTTTGATATCCGGCTTATTTTTAGAAGACTAGCAAAGCAAACTTCTATACATCATCATCAAACTCACAGATATATGAAATTGATATTAGCAGTTACGATAGCACCATAAATCAATAGAATATCATCACAAAAAGATCTGAATAGACAAGGCACAACCCAGTCGCTGAAATTGCAGGACAATGGAATCACGCACTGCTTGATTGGCATCTTGTTCAGATATTAAAGGACACAATCATGTTCACCAAATTAATCATAACAAAAGAATAATATATTCACTATCTTCATTCTACACCACTCATAAATCTCAGCTCCCAGGTAGCTCAACTAGTAGACAGCGGAGTAAGAGAAAAAAGTAGCACTGAACTTCACTTGCCCACTTCACCTGACATTTGACCCGTTGGCAAAACAGTTTTCCTTTTCACCCCTTTCATTTTCCTTCCCAAACAAGGGGGAGGTTCTTTTGCTTCTTCCTCATTTATAATACTCGAACAAGGAGGAAAGAAGCTTGCCCTTCTTTTCAAATTATGAGACAAGCCAAACACGAAACAATAAGCAAATAAACTCAGAATAAGAACAGTTTCAGAGACAAAACAAGGAGGAATGGAAATGCAAAATCACCAAAACATCCAAAATTTTCATTATCTTTCCCTATGACGCATTTTTTCCATTTTTTAAAAAGATAAAAGTAGAAGGAGGCAGTTCATAGATGAAGTAATAATAAGCATTTGAGCCATTCCCAGGCACCAAAAACCGCTTTAAAACACGACAAATAACCAAGTCGGAGAAGAAGAAAAAAACTCTGCTTTTTAAGTAAATCGCTCCAAATCTACCAAGCTCCAATCTTTTCTACAACAAGTTTCTTCCTGTTAATTACCTGCGGTTCTGGAACCAGACTTTGAGCTGCTTCGGCTCAATATTGGACAGGATAGGGCACTCCCTGATTAGCTGCTGTCGCCTAAGAGAACTGGGCTTCGGGCACTCATTGTACACCCTCTCGAGCGCATCCACTTGCTCCGGCGTGTACCTAACGTATTTCCCTCCGTCCACCGCTAGTTTCTGCCCCTTTCCCGACACAACCGTCGCCATCGACCCTCAAAAGCTTAAAAAATCCTATCTTTACAAACAATCCACCGACTCCCACCGAGAAAACTCAAACCCTAGCACGCACCGAGCTCCCTCCTCTTCCGTCTCGTCGGTGGCAGAAAAGAAGCGCAGTCGAAATCCAGCATCACAAACCAAAAGAGCTTGTCAGCCCCGCCGCTCGCAACTCAACAAAGAAAGATTTACCGAACCCTAGTCGCTGCTCCGCTGGATTCTCTGCCCCGTCGCAGTGGCCATTACTGATGGGAGAGCACCGAGGTCTCTTCCTTTTATTAGCTTCAGCTCAAAGCTCTGTTTTTTTAATTAATCTCTTTAAGCCTTTTCCGTTATAGACCCTCTCATCTCAGAAATTACCATTTGACCCTCCTAGGCACAAATTTGCACAAAACCACCCAAAAGAGAAATATTGAGAACAGAAGTGATTAAAGGATCAGAAAAAACATGTGAGATTTTTTTTTTAAAAAAAATATACATAATTTTCAAGAAATCATATTATAATTTTCACAGATGAGAAATTATGTTTACTAGTAAATGAAACAGTACAAGGATAAATTTTGTGCAGTATGGCTGCTGTTCACTTTACCTTGTGTGTTTTATCTGCATGGTTCCAAGCACCCACATCTTTCCTCTTGGAATAAAAAATTCAAAATTTTAGCACACAAATATTCTTAAAAATATAATTTTTCTCGAATGAGAGAGAGGGAAATAGTGCTCATAAATGCCATGCATGCTGTCATTGCTGTGTTCCAGTCTCTTGGAGTTTTCTGCATGCTTCAGAACCATTGTTGCATTGTTACCTGCCCTTCATGACAGATGGAGAGGAACAGCGTGTGTTTTGTGCACTGCAGCACTCCAAAGAAACAGAGAAGAGCAGCAGTGTGCTGTCTCTGTTCCCCTTTTTTATGCTTTCACTATGCAAGTTCCATGATCAATCTCTATCTCTCCACCAATGAATGTGTGCCAATGTTTGGCATGTGAGTCTCCCTGCACCAGTTCGAGTCAGAATTACAGTGATCATCAGTGAGCAAAGATATCATGGTTAGAAGGTGAATTCTAAAGGCAAATTAGCAATCTAAGGGACACTTTGAAAAGGGGATAAAGTTCAAATGCAAACTGAAACTTTTCTGTAATCAGACTAAAATTAAAAAAAGCATCAATTCCATCTTAAAGATGCCATTAGGCACACACTTTGAGGACTTTAGTCCCTAGAGCCATGGCCTTAGGCCATTAAAGCCACTTTATTGGCATGAGATACAACCAAACAAACAATCACTTTCCAATATGAATTGTTCCTGCAGCAGTGACAGTGGCAGTGTTGGCCACATTCCCTTCTTCCCTTTCCTTCAGTCCCAATCTTGTCATTGGCTCCCTCCACAGACAAAGAGAATGTACTCTGAAAAAGCTTGTAGCCTAAAACCCCTAGAGGCTCACTCAACTTTGCATCAAGGAAACACACTGGCTATGTGATTATACTAGTTCTTTTGCTTCACTGAAAGAACATAGAACAGAATGTCTGAAAAGGTGTTTGTGGTGTGTGGTTGATTTTAACTCCTCTAAAGGAAAATACTCTAAGCATTGTAATCTAGAGAAAAGTTCAAAGGCCTAACAACAACCATTAATGGATAATGATGATGATGACGAGAAGGGGTAGTAGAGCCAAAGAGAACAGGCCTCATGATGTCTGCTTGTCTCCTACTCGGCTTGAGCTATTCATGTGTTTGCTACATGTGTATCTCCCCATTGCTTGCCTTTAAAATAAAGCAAGGAAATGGGCTACGGACATGTTCTCTTCCATGGCATGAGCTCTGCACAATGAACAAAGGGGGTTAGTGGCATTTTAACATATATCTGATCGACAAGGAATGGTCCCTAAACTATTGCATAACGTGATTTCTCACCCACCATCAACTTTAAGCGTCCATCACAAGCTGAAATGACTCAGTTTTAAAATCAGTGATTCTGTAGATTAGCTTTAATTTGATTAATGGAGGAGAAGTGTGAGGTTACTCGTGGTGTCAGGGACCGCAGCTCACGCGTGTTCTTCGAGTTCTGTGCTCGCTTTGCATGCCTGCAAGTCTTCGGCCCCCTCTCTCTCTCTCTTCTTCCTTTTGCCACTAGAAAATGGCGTGGAGTCGTCGTTGATCGCTGTGAAGAAGCTTTCTGGCGAAAGGCATTGACTCATGCAAGATTTCAGGAGCACTGGAACTGCTCTTTCAACTCACGCTGGGGGTTTGCCTTTTGCAAGTCCAACGGGTCAGAAATTCAGTTCAAGCCGAACGAGCTCGATCGGTTGAGCTATCGACGACGACGACGACTGATGGGTCTATATACATAGGAAAGTTTGTGATCAAAATCATTATACATATAACACTTTTATATTAAACATTTTTACCAACTTAATTAAAATTATTTAAATTCATCAAAATAACTTTTAAAAAATTAAAATTAATATAAAATTATTATAGTAGTGGTTACTACAATAATATTGCAACCATTAAATGATTATTATAACTTGCGGCGGAAAATTAATAGTTGTTAGATTAATTTTATGATATTTTTAATATTATTAAAATTAATGATTTTAATACAGTTTAAAATATTTGTTTTAAAAGTACTTTATGTATATTTGATAGGGGGAATTTGGGAGCCTGATCCAGGCAAGAAAAAGTCAAGATTAAATGGCTTACATGATAAATTAATATGATGCATGATAATAAAGTAATAAATTTAAATTGATGATCCAACCAAAGCATCCGCTCGGATGACCCGATTTGCTAAGTCGCCTGATCAGAATATTTGATCGGACACCTTGTACCAAGTTAGCCAATCTACCGTCGAGCGGATACGGATATCGGTAGGTTATTACTCTGCGTACACTTTTTTTGTCTACTCAATAACCCAATCAGGAAAGTAACTGCCCAGATAGTGGTAGTTTACATCCGACCAGTTGATCTAGGCCAATCTATTAGCAGATCGACATGACTCCTCATAGTTGATAAACAGTTAACATGACATATATAATGGGTGGCCGATCGGCCAACTCGTTTAAAGTATGTACTGATTAATCGTGAGGAAGATAACATTGCTGATCAGCTAACACAACCTAGTTGCCGATAGTCATGTTGGAGTTAAGAGGGTTAATAGCAACCCTTGGTGTTCTTAACTCATGGAAGAGGAAAGGGCAACACCCTTCCACCTTCTTCTTCTCCTCTTATAAAAGTGCATCCAAGACAATGAAAAGAAAAGAGAGAGATGATCTGTTCATCGTGAGGGCAAGAAGAGAAAAGTTCATGATAGGTTCGCCCTTGGGATTTGGTTTGTGGAATCGTTGAGAAGCGTTCGTGCCATAATCTTCTTGTCGACGATAACTTTTGTAATTTCTTCCTTCATCGATCATTGTGAGTGTTTGTTATTGTTTTATATTTCATGCTATAGATCCAACATTGGTATCAGAGCACGTTAGATTATAAGAGCAATAAAAAAATTACCTTTGTAAAGAAATCCCTTTGCGATGAATATTTCACACCTCTTAGTCTCTGTTCGCTCTGTTGATGGGTGAAATCGCCACTAAGTTTGTGATCAGAGGCTGTTGCCGAGATCCAATCGCAGCCCAAGGAGTTAGTCTCCGTCTTCCGTTAACTCACTGGCTGGGAAATCACGGCTGCATCGATCATTTTTCTTCCCGAGCCAGCGACGGGTGGCGAACGTTCGCAGCGAGGACTGCGACCGAGACGCGCTTGCATCCCATGGCCGATGATCGCATCACGCGCGGAAGGGAGCTGTCGCCGTCGGCTGGACGTGTCGATGGAGGCGGTCATGGAGCTGGTGATGGCGAAAAGAAAGGGGAAACGAAAAGTCAGGAGTGCGGGGGAAAGAGAAAGGGGGGGAAAAAAAGGAATTTTGAAAAGTTCCAGGAGTACGTCGTCCGGAAGAGGGCTGATGTAACCAAGAGTTATTTATAACTTTGGTTCAATTAATTTGAACTAATCTATCCAATTAGACTTGGGTTAAACCATTAGTTGGTTTAATCAGATTAGTTTAGTTTAATCATATCGGATTTTGGTTCAAACCATTTGTTGGTTTAATCAGATCAGTTTGATCCAATTAGGTCGGGTCTAGTTCAAATCATTGGTTGGTTTAACCAAACCAATTTGGTCTAAATTATAACTAGTCTAATTGGTTTGATCAATATGTTTGACTTAAACGTAAATGGGCTTAAAATTTAACAATAACAATAAGATATATAATTAGATCAGTTCTAATAAGGACAAAGGAATAAGCTAATAATTAAGATCTAATTTCCAAATCGACCGGTCCAGTGTGTTAGTCAAATGGAGTTCCTTAAATAAAGAAAATTTGTTTTTCTTACTTGTTTATCATTTTGTGTGTTCTATACATATATGTGAATTGAAATGAACCAGTTTTGTTACTGGATTGCTAGTTTTATACTGACAATAATATTTTTCCAATTCCACATGCCAAGGATGATATACACGATGACCTGTCTCGATGTGTGACAGAATGAGCTGAGGGAGGTGATTGAGGAGATAAAACAAAGTCTAACATAAAATGAATTATGTTAACAACTGCACTAATGTTTATCCTAGTGACAATGATATTAACTTATTTAATTTGTTAAAGTTTTGTTATTGTTATTATCATTATGTGCGAACGGTATTGACCCATTTAGTTTATGAAAGTCATGTGGTATAGACTGCTGTTTTGTACAAACAGTGTTATTTTATGAAAAAAGGTCATGTTATATGTTAACAAATCTTAGAAATGTTTAGTTCATTTAATGATTAATATCTTCTTATAAATGATTTACAAATGATTAGTTCATGTAATGATTAGTTCATTCCTATAAATGATTAATTTATTTAATGATTAGTTCATTTTTACAAATGATTAGTTCATTTAATGATTAGTTCATTCTTATAAATGATTAGTTTATTCTTATAAATAATTAGTTCATTTAATGATTAGTTTATATAATGATTAGTTCATTTGATGGGATGTGTATAATAGAATTGATCAATGTTGATTAGATTGGATTATACGAATGATGAGTAGAAACGTAGTTACCACTTAATTTTGTAAACTAATTCTAATTTACAATGAGTCAATCATAAATTACACTGAGTCAATAAATAATGTGCTTATTTATGATAAGATCATGACAACTAAGAACATCATAGCTGAACTGAATAAGGGAGAGATTATATGGGGATAACTATAAAATATGACATCTCAAGATACAATATGTTCTTGAGGAATAAGAAATTCTGGAGGTTGTAAATCAGTTCATGGAAGAATCTGCTAATGGTTCAACTGCACAGCATAGACTTGATCTAGATGTCTATAGGGCATGGAAGAAAAATGACTCCACTGCTAAGGGGATATTGATTAGTTCAATGGTAGACGACCTGGTATTTGAGTATGAGCCACTACCATCAGCTCCTATCGTCTGGGTAGCCTTGAGAGAGGAATACAGTGGAGTTAGTATAAGCAAGCTTCGCCAACTGACAATCAAATTTGACAGTTATAAAAAACGCCCGAATGTTACCATGGCCCAACATCTAAGAGAAATAGGTAATATGATTCGGGAGCTTAAGGCTGTTGGTCATGAGTTATCCGATTAACAACAAGTTCAGGCAGTTATTCGTTCCCTTTTGATACTTTGGAAACAATGAAACAGAACCTTACTCACAGTGAGAGTATTAAGACTTTCATTGATGTCTCACACCATATTGAACTGGAGGCGGAGAGAATAGAATCCGCGAGGGTTTCTAAACAAGCTTTTGTAGCTGAAGATTCTGAATCCAAGAATAAGAAAAGATAGTTCAAGAAAGGAAATGGTAAGGGAAAATAAGTTGGTGCTACTGCTATGCAAGACCCAAATCAAGAAAAAAGGAAAGAAGTTTGGAAAGAAACCTAAAAGCAAGTTGACTTGCTACAACTGTGGCAAGAAGGGTCACTTTGCTCGGGAATGTATTGAGCCGAAAAAGGTAAATCCATGTTTGTCTTCTTTTCATGAGCTTTATGTTACTAGTTCAGTGTTGTTAGCTAATTCTTATCCTTTGTGGATTATGGATTTAGGAGTAAAAAACTATGTAGCTCATGATCGAGCTACATACGTGGAGTACCGTCGGGTACTAGTTAGCAATAAGTGGATATATGTGGGAAATAATGCAAAAATTAAAGTCAAAGGAATTGACACTTGCAAACTCAACCTTCGTGGTGGGTGTACCTTGTTTCTGCATGATGTCCTGTATCCTCCTGAGATTCGACGGAATCTAATTTCTGTTAATTATCTTCTTGAATTTGGTTACTGTATGAACTTTTATAGTCGTTGTGTAGAACTCAAGATTAACTCTGTGTTAATTGGATATGATTATGTATCAAACGGTTTCATAGTTCTTGATGTAGAACCAGATGTTAATTATAGAAATAATAGTTGTTTTTCAAACATTGCTCTTACTAGCGATGCTAATATTAATGATGAAACTTGGCATGCTAGATTGGGACATATAGGACAAGAAAGAATGAATAGATTAGCAAGAGAGGGTCTGCTCGACACTCGTGCTAAAGTTGCCTTGTCTATATGTGAGCATTGTCTTGTTGGAAAAGCAACTAGGAAACCATTTGGTAAGACTATTACGGCTGAATCACCATTGCAATTGATTCATTCGGATATTTGTAGTCCGATGAACATGAAGGCTAGACATGACAGCTCTTATTTCATTACATTTATTGATGACTTCACGCGTTTTGATCATGTGTATTTGATTTCTCATAAATCTGAAGCATTAGATTGCTTTAATTGTTATTTGAACGAAGTTGAGAATCAATTGGAACGTAAGGTTAAAACCTTTCACACTGACCATAGAGGTGAATATTTGTCTGATCAGTTCAAGACAATATGTAATGTGAAAGAGATTATTAGATAGTTAACTATCCCTGGGACTCCACAGCAAAATGGAGTTGCTGAAAGAAGAAATTGAACTCTTCTTGAAATGGTTAGGTCGATGATGACTCGAGCTAATTTGCCTATTTCCTATTGGGGAGATGCATAATTGGCAGCAATCTACATACTTAACCAGGTGTCTTCTAAATCTGTTTCATCTACTCTATATGAACTTTGGACAGGCAGAAAATCGGATTTAAGTAATCTGAGACCATGGGGTCAGCTGCTTATATTCATGACAAGACTCACAAATATGGAAAATTAGGACCTAGGGGTAGAAAGTGTATCTTTGTAATATATTCTGATACCTCTAAGGGTTATGTTTTTATTGGTGAGCAACAAGATGGAATCATCTATTTGCAATAGAGGAGGAGAATATTGTTCCTCTATAAACGAATCAGGAATCACAGGGGATACCTGAATCTAGTCAACCTAGAGGGAGTAAATGGCCTATAAATGAGTCAGTTTTTCAACAGTCTAACCTGCGAAAAAGTAATCGTCAGATTATTCCTCGAAGAAGGTTTGACATTGAGAATGAGGCATTAATAATTCTCCCAGTTGATGATGAAGAACCTTCAACGGTTGAGGAAGCATTGAAATGCTCAGTTAAGGAGAAATGAAAAGTTACAATGGATGAGGAAATGAAGTCAATGAGAAAGAATCAAGTTTGAGATTTAGTCGATCTTCCTCCGGGCCAAAGACCTATTGGGAATAAGTGGATTCTCAAAATTAAAAGGAAGCGGATGGGTCGATTAATCGATACGAAGCTCGTTTGGTTGCAAAAGGATATACCCAAATGAAGGGTATTGATTTTGAAGAGACATTCTCCTAGTTATGAAGTTTGTGTCAATACGAGTCATCCTAGCTATAGTAGCACATTTTGACTTAGAATTACATCAAATGGATGTAAAGACGGCTTTCCTTAATGGCAAATTTGACGAAGGAATCTATATGACACAACCAGAAGGTTATATAGCTGAGGGCCAAGAGAATAAAGTATGTACACTTAAGAAGTCTATGTATGGGCTAAAGCAAACGTCAAGGCAATAGAACATAAGATTCAATAAAGTCATTTTGTCTTATGGTTTTGAAATGATCAATGAGGATCATTGTGTTTGCCTAAGGAAGGATAAAGAAAAGTTTGTCATCTTATCATTATATGTTGATAATATATTAATAGCTAGAAGTGACCTAAAGTTGTGATTGAAGTCAAGTCTTGGCTTTCATCACAATTTGACATAATAGATATGGGAGAAACTGAGTACATCTTAGGAGTGAAGATTATTTGTGATCGATATAAAAGACTTTTGGGTTTGTTCCAAGAAGCTTATATCACTAAGATGTTATAACACTTCAATATGTTAGATTACAACATTGAACAAACACCTACAGCGAAAGGTGTTATTCTGAGCAAAAGTATGTCTCCCAAGACTCCTGAAGAGATAGCCGATATGAAGAAAAAATCATATGTTAGTGTCATTGGTAGTTTGATGTATACGATGTTGTGTACTCATCCCGATATAAGTTATGTTGCCGATTTAGTTAGTCATTTTCAGTTAAACCTAGGATCGAGACACTGGAAAGTAGTGAAAAGGATCAAAGCTGAGTTAGAAGGGCTCTACAGATGCATATTGGGCAAGGGACCTTGATAACAGAAAATTCACATCTAGTTATGCCTTCTTGCTGAATGGTGGCGTCATCTCATGGAATAGCAAGAAACAAGCTTGTGTAGCGCTGTCGAAATAGACTTGTGTAGCCCTGTCAAACAGGCTTGTGTAGTGTTGTTGACAATGGAGGCTGAGATATGGCTTGTATAATGGTTGTACAAGAAGCTGTGTGGTTGAGAAGGTTCTTAAAGCATCTGAAGATTGCTGAGGATAGTGGGAGTCCTGTTACAGTGTATTGTAATAATAAAGCTGCTATAGCTTTTTTCAAAGATCCTAAATATCACAGTAAAGACAAGCACATAGAAATTTTGTAAGAGATATTGTTGATAAGAAAAATATAATTCTTGAGTACATCCCTACACGTGCAATGCTTGCAGATCTTTTTACTAAGTCATTGACTAAAGAGTCATTTCATGGACATGTGAAGTCTTTGGAACTGCATAAGATATAACATATTGTAAAGACTGTTATATATATGAAATATTATGATATATTCAATGTAAATGTATTTGTTACATTTGGATAAAAGTCTCGATGAGCATGTTGGCAGACTGAGATTGGTCCACTCACATGGGCAATCGTCTCTATTTGTTGAGTATAAATAGAGATAAGATCATTACTTATGAGACAGCTTATGTAGTTGTAAATAGAGACATACTCATAAGTTGATGTCGCCTTGATTTTGTATCAAGATGAGATCATTTATGTAATGATCGAAGTAAATGCACCCACCATTTACTAAACTTGTTAAAGGTCATATTAGAATGCATAAGTTGAATTCGGATTAGACATTAGGTGTGTCTAGATTGAAATCTGTACGATGTTAAATATTTGAGAAAAACATGCACTCTTTTTGGTAAAGAAAAAAATATCGTAGCATGTGATTCATACCACATGTGCTATAGTGACAATAAGGGTAGTAGGAGAATGGATCTCTGCTTCTCTACTATGTAAGACCCTTGAGATTATAAGTTAATCTCAATCTTACCCTAAGTGACTATTTAGCTGTCTACTTGAAGTTTTAATTTGTGACTACTACTTTAGTGTGTATCCTACTGGCTATGGATGATCCGGTCTATGGAGCATGACTAGGAAAGCGACTGATTAGAATGAATAGATTCTAGCTAAAAAGGAAAATCACTGGTCGCTAGTTACATTTTTTGTTAAGTACTTAAAATGTGATTGTGAATAAATGTATGGATTAGAGATGTTAAACATGCTCTTGACATAGTGGTCAATTGAGGGATTAGAGATGTTCACATTGATGTAAATATTTAATCTTAAGTAAAGGTAAGTTATTAATGTCTCAGATTCGTTTTATAAAGCAGCTAAGTTAAGTGTAACAACTTTCTTAGCAGTAATTGCTCAGTGTGCTTGCTGTTGCACAAACCATTTTCCCTGAAGTGTGAATTGAATGTTCTTCCATGGTCTATGTGACTTTCTTGCATGATCTTTGTGACTAAATGATCTTTATATATTGACTTGGATGAGTGGGAGATGTTGGAGTTAAGAGGGTTAATAGCAACCTTGGTGTTCTTAACTCATGGAAGAAGAAAGGGCAGCACCCTTTCACCTTTTCTTATCGTCTTATAAAGTGCATCCAAGACAATGAAAAGAAAAGAGGGAGATGATCTGTTCATCGTGAGGGCAAGAAAAGAGAAGTTCATGATAGGTTCATCCTTAGAATTTGGTTTGTGAAATTGCCGAGAAGCGTTCGTACTGTAACCTTCTTGCCGACGACAACTTTTGTAATTTCTTCCTTCATCGATCATTGTGAGTGTTTGTTATTGTTTTGTATTTCATGCTATAGATCCAACAAGTCGAACATAGCCGAGCTGTCGTCCAGCTATCATGTCATTGTTGCCAATCAAAGGAGTAAGCTAGTTAAGTTTAGACTAAGCACAACCCATCGAACACCTAATTGGATTGGGCCCCCAATAGGCCTTTATTAGGTTAGAGCCCCACATTTTTATTGAATTGGGCCCTCACTATCAATAGATAAGTTCATAAGCTCAATTACTCGTAAATCTTAGTCAATCCTGATAAGATATGGATAATCTTATCCTGTAATTTTATTAAAATTAACATGCTCAGTAGGCCATTGATTCATTGCTATGTACAGAATTTTTACAGAAATCTATTGATTTGACAATCATATTATGACTGATGTGACGTTTTGACGGTGGATGGTTGCCAAAAGGTGTTACATGTATAAAAGAGTATCTCCTCCATGGTTTGACATGTATGAGTTTTCATTCTTTAGTTTTCATTAATTCTCTTTTTTTCACTTTATGCTACTGACTTGAATATCGATACATGTACACGGAATCCTATAGGCTTACGACTAATATTTTCTTTTGGAATGTTTTATGCGCATATTTTGATCAAATTGAATTAAAAATAATAATTCACTATAATAAATTATAGCAATTACTCCCAACTCCTAGAATGAAATAAGAGGATTTTTAATAGAAAATATATTATGATACTTTTAATATTTTTTTTAAAAATGACTTTTATTTAGGATTCTAATAATTAGAGGTGCTCTTTTAATTTTTATTTAAAAAATATTAAACAATATATGTGCACTTGAATCTTTCCTATCACATAGGTAGTAGTTCATGGCCATCAAATGGATATGCCAAATATTTTTCTGAGCATTTATGAAATGCTTTAATTGTATGCATATGTATTTCTTAGAAATGGTACACAATTGCGATTAATTCATTATGGGCATCAAATATTCAACATGTGTAACCTAATTAATTACTTGAAAGATACAACATGTTCAGTTAATACCATCCAATTTAATCAAACTTAAAAAATTATCTATATATAGATATATAGAATTATGATATGCTACACGATTTCGCTTCCATGCCTTTTGGTGATGAGATGACTTGGGGCACATCAAGTAATTGGAGGCGAGGCGTCCCGAATCTCAATAGGAAATCAAGCACGGAAGTTGAGTTGGGAGCATATGTGTATGTGGAGGATCGGGACGCTGGAAGTACAGACACCCCAAAGTGAATGTACTTCGGGATGCCCGAATCACTTTCGAGCGCTCCGACCAAACAGTCACCCACGGGAGGTGCGCATGAGGAATCAAGTCAGACCTCGATGTGAGTCTAATGTTTTAGGGCTACGTTTGGTAAGGGATAATCAGCCTTGTAATATAATCAGGATTATATTACAAGATTGATTATTTTGTTTGGTACAGTTTTAAAACTGTAATGTAATGTAATGTAATCTGCATTACAAAAGCTAGTAAAAATATTGTAATCTGGGTTACAAAGCCAACAACATGTAATCTAGATTACATTAAAGGCTCAATTACATTACAAACTGGATTATATTACCCTAATCAAACGCAACTAGGAGTTAAATACTTATTGGTATTTATTAATACTTCGTGTATATTTCTAGTGGCTATAGTAATTAATGTCCGATCTATGCTAGCTAGCCATTCGAATTTTAGGCACCTTATTATCCTTCTCTCAACCTTTCATTAGCATGAATATCTAGTAAAACTCATCTACATACCCATTCAAATGAATCCATTTAATGATTGTTATATTTTAATAAAATATATAAAAACACTTTGGATACAATGATTTGAACAATCTATAAAATTAAATTATTATTATTATTTTTAAGCATTACAAGTTGCAACCAATATGCATTACAAGTTTCCCAAGTGATAAGGCAACATATACACAAGGCCAGTTAATTATGTATATCCTACTTATCAGGTCATTTGAGATGTTGATGTTTAATTATTATTTTTTAAAAGGATTTGTTAAATCTTAGTGCTTATTAGCAAAATTTTCTCAATTTCATCAACAAAATCTTCAGTTTTCAGGTGTAAATAATTTGAATTGTTCATTTTTCCAATCCATAATCTTTTCTTTTCTTCTTATAATAATGATCTTATTAACTAACTAATGCAACAGAGTGAGAGATTGAGAGCCTTTATTCATTCATTTTGAAGCCTCATCTCCCTGTTGAACCTTCTGATGAACTCTTCCACTCTCTCATTGAGCTCCTCGATCGACATGCTCGAGTACTCATCAGCCTCCTCCGTATCTTCCTCCTCTTCACGGACTTCATACTCAATTTTCTTCTCGGTCACCGACCGACGCAATGACATCGTTTGCCCGTCGACCATCGACGCTTCAAACTTGGTGCTAGCACTTTTGTTAAGAGGTGCACCTTTGCCTACGCTAGTATACTCAATGAGCTTGTCATTCTCTTGTTCCTCACAATTGTCATTGCAATCCACTACCTTCATGGAAGGCTTTGAAGAAAAGGGGAGACTCCGTTCGACTTGCCTCGTGCGACTATGCTTGATGAACTCGTCATAGATATCACACACGCGGTTTGACGAGAAGGTGCAAGAGTCCACGGCGATGATGAGGATGATGGAGTTGGAGACGAGGAACCAGAAGACAGTGTCTTGGAGGAGGGAGGAGAGTGGCCGGGGGAGGAGAGCGACATAGAGGAGAGGGAGGGAGATCATGAGGACGGTGATAGATAGCTTTTTCGCCTCGTCGGGGAGTAGTGTTCTTGGCTTAGGCTTGCTAAGGGAGTACTCCATATCACCACCTCCTTGTGCAAACTGAGGGAGTTTGGTTGGAGAGGAAGGGAGGTTGTATTTATAATGATTTTGGTGGGAGTTCAAGAGCACAAGAAGTGATAGGAGAGATTAAGTTGTCCTTATCTTTTAGGGGGGCCAAGATTGACTTAATATGTGCATTTGACTTGAGGAGAAGGGAAGTAGCTAAATGAAATTCCAGGTCGATCTCTAAGTGTATAAAATGAATTTTAAATTTATCTAATAGACGAACCAGGAGAGAAGACACGCTAAGCCATAAAATGGCGATCCCTTGTAAACCTTAAAATTGTGTTCCCCATACAAAACTTGATCTCTCATGCCATGCCCATAAATCGATCCTACAATGCATTGGTACAATAACTAACATGTTTCACACAGCGAACCAAACGTATGGAAAGAATACATAATATAGGAAACACATTGAATAATAATTCAAAACCACGGGAAGACGATGTCGGCACGTACACTCATCTATTGAACGGCTACATATACACAGGTATCGCCTCGAATGACCGAGCAATCTTTGTGAGATTTTATCTAGGCGAACCGACGGTAGGAAGTCGGCGATTCGTGCCCATGGACCCAGCTTTTTCGTGGCTCTTGCACTTGGGACCATAACAGATCTATTCTCGTTGGTCCAGAGATAGAGAAGGGTGATTCTTTTGAGTCTGGGCCTCACACCGTTGAGTAGAATTGGTCAACGTGTTGAAGGTATGTAGTGTTACATCCAGGCAAGGGAACCTCGATCATTTGATGCTTGAGGTCGGCCCCTGGTTGGTGTTGGAGGTCGATTTGCGTTGAGTTCCTGCAACATCAAATAAAGAGCGGATCAGAAGGAAGAGAGTACACAGATACTTGCACACTAGAACGAAAGAATGGACGAAATATTATACATGCATCCATGTATCTTCCGTGTGGTTCTCCGGCAATGTTTCAGGAGAATGAATAGCAGGGGGTAGAGGATGAATAAGTTTGGGGACGACAACAAGATCTCTTCCTAGAACTAAAATCGCTCCTGCGTTGTTTGCCGTACCTGTGAATCGATAAGAGAGAATGTGAGTACAGAAGGGAAGGGGAAAGGCTGGCATTCGAACTAAGCTAAGCATTCCAACACTTTCTTACCACAATAATTGGTCGCAGAGAAAAGAGTAATCAAATGCCCTTGAGCAAAACGCTCGAAACCATCCATCACACACTCATGGGCTCGTATTATCAACTGGAGGTCATTGTTATTGCAGAACTCCAAAACACGATCAGGCTGCAGTCATGACAAGAGAGATGGGATGCTCCAGATATCAACGGATGGAAAAAGAAGAAAGAACACCACTAGTTCAAAACAAAATACTTACTCCGAAAGTAACAAGACCTGGACCCCTAGCATTTGGTCTCAGCCCTTCGACGCTATCGTTTTCTGTTGGATCGGACCTAAAAGGTCAGGAAAATAACCAATTCAGTATTTACATCTTAAAAGAAGGGATAACAGCATTTGAAATACAAACCACAAAAGGTCCATGAGAACAACTGAGCCTGCTTCCATTGCTATTGGACGTTGAAGATTCTCAATCTGTTCCAGATGATTTATGGAACGACCTATGCCACCATGCATGCAGATAATTTTCTTCTCAATCAATGCAGCTAAGGGTAACCAATTAAAAAGTCGGTTAAAGCGATGCCACGCCCAGATGCCATCCCTCTCTCCCTATTCCAGATAATGAGATTGGTGAAATTGATTAAAGAAACAAAATCAACAAATAAACAATGTACCATTCTTTCAATGCACTCAATCCGAAAGCCAAATAGAGCATTGATATCAGCAGCCTCATGGTTTCCACGAATTAAATGCACGTTATGAGGATACTCAACCTTTAAAAGCCAAATAACACATATAAGAATGATTTATCTTTATCATGCATTATTTCTTTAATGGAAAAAATCTAACAGTACTTGAATCTGTTCGTCTAAATAATACCTTCAATGCAAGAAGAAGAGCAATAGTCTCCAAACTATGCTGACCACGATCAACGTAATCTCCCAAAAACAGATAATCAATGTAGCTGAAGATCAAAATCATAATTAGCATTGCATGTGAGTTTCTATGCATCAAATCTTAAGTCATGCACCTAACCAAGCTACTCACGCTATGTCTCCTGCTGTTGAAGGAGCACCATACTCATCAAACAATCTCATTAGATCCCCAAACTGACCATGTAGATCACCAAAGATCTTGACAGGTGCTTTAATCTGCAGAACACTTGGTTCACTAGTAAATATTCTCTCGGCGCTATCACAGAGATCTGCAATTTCATTGCAATCTAAGAAGAACTGCCTCTGCACAGGGGGCTTCCAACCGCGAGGTTTCAGAAGATGTGCTAGAACCTAGACAGGCAATAATTACATGGGGAAAAAACGAGGTAAAATCATTTTGAGAAATTCATGGAGTAGTTGAATGATAGATGATATGCACGTGAAAACAATCTAAAAGTAAGCTCTTCAATTTCTATTACAAGCCGACACAGTTACCATAGCTTTCTCTTTAGCACTACCGAATTTTACCTTTTTGGGTACAGTATTTATAGACATTTGCCTATCTAACAATTTCCTTGCTGCACTTGCATTTTCAGGCGTACCATAACTGACTCTCCTGCCTTCGTTTTCAAACTGATCAATTGAAAGCTGCCTAACCATTCCGCCCAAAGCACCTCCTGTCTCTGCAGCCACAACCACCTGTACAATTTACACATTTGAGTTTCAAGTTCCATAGTGTTTTTTTTAAACAGCTAAGTTGGACTAGAATGATGAACTTCTGAAGTTCTTGTGTTTTATCAGTTGCAACAAATGACACAAATTCAAACACAAACAACATTTCTCTTTACGTGTGCATGCTGGGCTAGAAGAGATAAAGAATGAAGTTTGTAAAATGTTGATTAGTTGTAAATATGACAGACGATATCAAAAATCCATGTTGGCATTACTATACTAACCGCCCTATGATGAAGTCGAACTCCGGTTGGTGGGGTATTAATTTCCAGAGAAGGATCAGCCCCTTTAACCATGATTGAGATTGGTTTCCCACTTGGTGTGGCTTCTGAGCCACGATCTCTATCAGGTGATTGATCAACTTCGCCGTTAACTTCTCTAGCCTTAACAGCTGCGAAAGTGGCACTAATTGCCTCAGCCTCTGCTGCTGAGGCTTCAACTAAATAGTCTACTCCTTTGCTTGGTCTCCTGCAACAACATGAGTCTCAAGTAATCCATTGCAGTAAATCTAAGGAATTATAGCCTCCTTTTGACTACAGCAAACTAGAAATTTGCAGATAAAGCAAGGAAAATATGTTAAAATAGTAGAAAGTGAACACAGTAATATACCTTTGCAGCATGGCATTTTCAGTGCTTATGTCAGTGTACATATCACCATTGACAGGAGGAGCAACAGGGCTTCCCATTACAATTGCACCATTAGAAATTGTTTCAGAATTATCGTGGATTGATCTTTCATCAGAATAAGTGTATCTTCCAGGTACTCTTCCTATAGGTGCATTTGCAGCAGCTGCTGCAGCAGCATGGGAAGCAGCACTGGTTGTTTCGGCAGCAGCTAGATCTTCAGCTGCAAGTAAATCATCAAGAAGCACACCTACAAAAAAAAAACAAACATGAAACACATGTAGTGTTTATCTCAAATCTTGACTGAGCTAAAACAGTTAATATCCTCTGTCAATATGTAATCCAAGAGCAACAAACTCATGTCTATATGCTATTTAGATGAATAAAAAAGAAGAATAGTTCATTATGCTTGTGGGCAAGTGCTTAGTTAAATATTAACTTATTCAACCCCACAAAAAATGCAATTCCAGACTATAATCTGGCTAGAGCTATTCTTAGAAAATGGTGATATTATTAGTAAAAAGAGTTGTCATCAAACAACAAATAAGGTGTTGGCAGTTAAAAGAATAACATATAGAAAAGTTAATGCTGAAATGAGAATGTTGAGATAGATATGTAGACAAGAGAGAACTAGAAAAGAAAAAAACAAAAGATATTCCCTAGCAATTAGGTGTAAGCAAGCCTGCAACAAATAAAATGAAATAAAAAGTTGAACTAAAACAATTAAGAGATTCTAAGTCCAAGCTAAGCTGTATCTAAAATGAAGTTAGAATAGAAATAATGTGCCATACGTCCCAATTAATTGGGGGTCAACTGTGGTGTTCTTAATTCTACCATTAAACTCTATTTTAAGGTCACTAATAAATTTTGATCACGTGAGGAAAAGTTAGATTTTAAAAAATAATATAATTAAATAAAACTAAATGACAGATACTACTAGAGATGATAATCTTTCCATAGAACTCAATGGCATAAGATCCATGTAACTAAATACAAGCATTGAGACAATTTGTTGTTGTAGATGCGGCGATACACGACAAAATCTAAAAGTGATGTATGTAGTTATTGGAGCTTCTCAATCTGATACCCCCACCCAGGGTGAAGTAGAAATGAGTTACTCTAAACATGCAAGCACTTAGAACTAGAGAATAATGTTATACATCAGATGGCTAGATGGGTAATTGTAGAAGAAATTTAATGGGAGGCAAATATTGTAGTAACATAGCATAAGAAGTTACTAATTTTACGTATCAAAATAAGGACCTAGTCACATACTCTGAAATTGGCACACAAGCAATTTTTTCCTATAATGTAGTTAAAATTGCAACTTGTTCCTTATGATTGTATCGCCTCCACAACACAGATCAGCTAGGCCAAATGGGAATGCAGCATTTATTTAGTGTACATGTAGTTAAAATAGCAACTTGGTCCTCATGACTGTGACCTTCACCCCAGATAAGGCCAGGAGAATGCACAATCAATCAGAAAGGTTATGCTCAGGATGAATTCCTATCCAAGTTGTGGACACATTAGATGCGTCCAGTTGAACGGAGCCATCTGACAATCAAATGGCCACATAAAATTGAACCTAAGCCCCAAATGAGCAAATCTCCTGCATAGCGTTGTAAGCCGTGTCATCCAAACAGCATTAAAACAATTCTGCTAACTGAGAATCTTCCTGAATTTTCGAAACCTTTGGGGGTATCAGGCACAATAGCCAAAGTTTTCTATGGTGGTTTGTGCAAACTACCCTATTTATCTAATTAAAATGAACTCTGGTACTTGCAACTCTGTCCATGTTCTGCACTACAATAATAAAAGATTTTAACAAGCAAATACAGGATGATATCTGGAATATGGCTACATCTCATAAAGAATTAGCAACTCTAATCATAAGCATTCAAGATATTGAGCATATGTGATATTCTACTACTGATTCATTAATTTTACTTGAAACTGAAAAACATCATATATGCGAGCCATTTCTGTTAAACCCAACAATACATGAACTACCAAAAACTGAATACAATATCCATAAGCAATCACAAAGTTATCCCCAACCAAAAAATTTCCAATAATATATGAAGTTAAACACCAAAATGAGGAAAAGAACAATAACTGTGGATTCAAAATAAAATAAAATAAAACTTTGAAATTCTAAAGTTGCCAATTATACATATTCTTTCATGTTTCAAAAGGATGACAATGGCATAAAGGGGTAAATTTTGTTAGGAAAAGATTAAGATTTAGCAAAGTTAATATACCATTAATTCCTACCTCCACGTAATCCTCCATAAATAAAGATAAAGTCACCAACGGCAGCAGCCGCATGCCTACAGCGCCTTGCTAGTTCAACAGCAGCATCACCACCAGCTGCATCTGCACTATATTTACCTGTTCTGGGACTTGTGACGATAGACTTTGTATCACACCAAACTCCAGCAGCAGTATCCAACACTAATCCATAGAAAGAACAAAGTAGCAATTAAATTGTAGATTTGCATGATGGAAGATCCAAAAATCATATTCTTGATGGAGACGTTTGAGAAACTATTGCCATTCTCAAGGAAAAAAGATATAACACGGATGCATGGAGGGACAATGGCAAAATTTTGAACAACCCGTATGCATAACATGGATCAAGCAGTTTAACATGTTTATGATATGTTCATTAAATTTGTCGATCACATTGTCTCAACTTGTAACAAACTATTTGAAACGTAATTATGAAGACAAGATAAGTTTTACTCATACAATCACTGTCAGTTATACAGATTAAGAAGTACATCAATAGAATTATCTTTCACAAAATATAACAATATGGCAAGTCTATCATGTCATGTCGTCTGCACGGTAGATGAAACACATTTGTGTTTCATATCGCAGATAACTAATTGCCTTATTCCTATCAAGCATAGCATATTTCAGTTAGCAAATAATACCACATGATTATGATGATAAACATGAATTGTCAACCTAACATGACGTGGGTGAATTGATGAGCAGCCACATAAAAGTAAGCCAATGAAAGAGATGTGACTATATCCTCCTGCAACAAATTGAAACAAAATGACTGAGCAAGCATGCATACTAGATAGGAACCATAGGACCTGGATATTCGATATGCTCGCTAAAAAAACACAAGCCAACAGAAATTACTAGGTTCTGGTAGGCATAATCGTGTTTGACCATAAACAGGTCAATAGTCCCTTCTAACTTATTAAGTTTGAAATATCCAAAGAATCCACATAAGGAACTTCACCAAAAGTTTTAACAATTAGTACAAGTAGACTAACCAGCAATACTTGAAGAGTCATCTACCATACGTCCGCCACCAAGAGCCCCACCAGATACATGAAGTCTTGCATTGACAAAAACCTAAAAGAATGCTTCTTAAATTAAACTGCATAGACATGCATACACAATAGTGCAGAGAAGCAAATTAAAACAAGAAAGGTACAGCTGCATGTTGATATCTTGGTGATGGAGAAATTCCAGGAGCTATAGCCCACTCCCAGCGACCATCCCGATGTTTTGCAAGACCATATGCACTCGACAAAGGCTACAAAATTAGCACAAGACCTTGCTAATCAGCTGACCAAGTAACCAATTTACTGGTGTACAGTAACAATTATAAAGATTTAAAGTTGCAAGTTTATCAGTAAAGCAATGCTATACTGCCAAATTAACCATCTTATCATCCAAGGGAATGGAAAACCATAAAAGTTTCACAAGACCAGAAGTATTAGAGAAATGTGATTATTTTATTTAACTAATTCTAACAAATTCCTAAACAACCATAAGAAAAGCTGTAGATAATATGCATGGAGTTGAAAAGAAAGTCAACCATGTTGCCTGTTACAGTAGTCTTACATTGGATAAAATATCACTGTCACCAAGGCATGGTGACAGTGCAACAGATAACCACGTTTAACACTGCCCATGCCCAGTTCTAAATAAAAAAACAGCCTTGTCCTGCCTATATGAAATGACCAATTACAACTACAAGACTAGGCGAGAATTAAAATACCCTTCTAGTGGCAAAAAAATGGGAGGTGAAACGCTCGCCCTCAGCGCCCCCGCCAGCCCGCCCCAGGACCAACACGGAGGAGGTAAATCACGGTGACTGAGAAGGCAAGAGGTTGGGGGAAAAGTTTCATTCTACGAGACTGATACTTACGGTTTGGCCCTACATTCTTTCCCCAAATTCCACTCGATTGCTCTTCCCAACCATTTAACCAGCATGTCATAGCTTCCTTCATGATCCTCTATTGCATTTCCAGGCTTTGATAGCCCTCCAATGTGTTTTAGATGAGATTTTGAGTCGGAGAAAAAGTTTCTCAGCTGTTTCCCGTCTCAATTCCCACACCAACAGTACATCTCACCCATTTCAGCCACGAGAAAACAAAATTTTAAACTATTGTCTGAAATTCAAATACATACAATATAAAGAGTACATAGTCTGAGTTGGTAGTGCCACTTTTAGTTCAAACAATAATTGTTTCAAGAAAATGTGACATTTTCTTCAGGAGCTTAAAAGAATGCCTACTGGTATGCTTGAAGGTCTAGTCTCAAAGTTTAACAAACTAAACTAAGAATTAAGAAAAGAAGACAACTACTCTCATTCTCTAAGCTTCTTGCCTAAGCTTCTTGCTTGTATTGTTTCCCCAAACTTCACTCACTTGCCCTTCCTGCCATCTAACCAACATGTCATAACTTTCTTAATAGTCCTCTATCATGATCACAAAATTTGATGACCCTCTGATGTGTTTTCAGTAGCATTTCGCCCACATGAAATGGAACATCACACCATTTCAAGCAAGAGAAAACAATATTTTCAAATATGGTCTAGAAATTCAAGCATGTGCAATATAAAAGAGATTATAGTCTATGTTGGTATACTTTTAGTTTAAAGAATAATTACTTTAAGAAAATGTGTATTCTTTGAAAAGCTGATTCCCACTAACATGCTTGAAAGTCTAGTCTCAAAGTTTTACAAAGTAAATTAAAGGACTAAATTTGGTACTGCTCCAGCAGATAAATTCAAAATTTCTTCAGTCATGTCAAGCCCAGTCACATGAGAAAGATGCAATCATGCACATGCACACCCATAAATATTATCAAATAATTATAATACACTTCATCCAATTTTTTCTTGATAATCATCCAATATTATTTATCTCCAACCTTTTTGATTTCCAAATGCCACAATAGCCTTTTAGTGTTGAAAAAGAAGAACATTTTTACAAAGGCAACTTACACAATGCCATTTTGATAATAAAAAACAAGAAATGTCTCCTATTTTTCAGTTTAGCATTTGTGTAAAGGTTTGTTCGAACTTGGAAATTTAGAGCCATAGGTCAACAAGATTTGCTCTTCTTTGAATAGGATGCCATCTTAAAGGAGCAGAAATATTTCTTTAACTCCCCCTTCTTTAAGTGTACTTTCTGATCTTCCCAAGTCCCAGCACTGTGGAATTCATTCTGCTTGCTACCCATCTTTTCCATCACTCTCATTTCTCTATATTGTCAACAAGTTTACAGGAAGTCCTAAGCTTCAGCATGAGGTTTTCACCAGCATATGTTGGGGCAGACTGATACAAATGTTGTGACAATTGAGCACTACATAAATAAAAAAACTAGTGATATTTAATAGCATTTAGAACATCGAACTCTTTTAATCATGCTAACTAGAGTTCTCTTTTTGTTTCCCTTCACCCCTCTCACATTCTGTACTTTGGAGAAATATCAGCTGATTATAATTTTAGTGCCAATACATATCATTAAACAAATTGTAATATAGATCCTCCTATAGTGCTACATAACAAAACCAATGAAAGAATAAAACATAATTCTGCATATAATGCAGTAAGGCAATTGAAATCCAAAATGTTTCACTCACCACACTACTAGCATCCCTTCCTCCACAAAGCAAAAGAAGACCATCAGAGCGTGCACTTGCAGTTGCATACCTAACAAAAGAACTTGTAAGGTTACATTTAAACTCATTGAAATGTGAATGTGTTTTACTTTAACAACTAAAAACAACATGGTTAAAGAGCTCCTGCCATATCTTATTTGTTCAATCACAACAAATATATGGCTCCAATTAGTATCACAATCAGGATTCACTTAGTGAGAGTTTCTAAGCGTATCAACTTAGCTTAAAATTACAGATTAAAACAATTGGAGGTGTGATGCCAATTTATTTTCTATATGTTACCTAACATTAACAAAACTATGGCAAATACTTAATGAATGGATCCATTAAACCTAACATTAACAAAAAAGTACATCACAGAGAGCCAGATTAACTACATCAAGAAGCAGCAGCATATGATAGAGTGAAAGCCAAGAAAATATCAGTAATTCCATACTTACATGCATGGAGGTGGTCCTTCACCTTCTGGTTCCAATTTCCTCCATTCATATGGTTTGGCAGCAGTATCAAGAGCCCAAACATCAGCTAAAGGCCGCTTTCCTAACACAATTTACCCATTTCCTATCAAACTTTATAGGAACAAATATCTACGCAATTTTGGAGTATGTAAATAACATGATCTTGTCTACACAAACACACCATCATTGCCACCAATTGTTAATAGAAATCTTTGTCCAACCAATGCCATCACATGACCATAACGTGGTCCTGGGCCGGGTCCTTGAACTACTACTCTATGTTCACAAATAGATAAACCAGATTTCAGCAACTAGAAGGTGAACAAGATAGTAATGATGATTGATTGGATGTAAACATACCTGTGCCAACGTGGCTTTTGTTGTGTTAAGTCTAGAACATGAAGATCTTCGGCTGACAATCCTGTGGGGCCAATTCCACCCTAGATTTAAGCAAAATAAGACAAATCAGCTTATAAAGTTTGTCTCAAAATGGTATCTGGCAAAAAAGTATTAATTTCTAATGACTTTATTAGTTTATTTAAAAAATGAAGTTTATATCCTAGGCTAATTTCACATATATGAAAAAAAAATAGTATTAACCCAGTAATATAAATACGATACCTGAATTACAACCATAGTTCCTACTGCAGTTGCAACATGTGCAGCCCTGGGTGATGGTGGTTCTCCAAGTGGTGTTAACCTGAAAAAGAATAAGGGAACAACGATCATGCTTGCTCAATACATTGATGCTTTGATTATAAAACCAACATGCATTACAAAATTCAGCTAAGTTGGAAGGCTTGGCATAGACCATTTTGCAGTTAATCAGCATTTTACCTTGTCCATTTGCTCGAAAGCACATCATAACAATGAACGTCTGCAGTTGCACCTGCGAGACCTGCAATTCCAGAACGAAAATATGGCTTTTTGGTAACTGGAATTATTTAAAAGCTCCTACAAGATAATTCTTCTTCTTTAAAAAAAAACAATGAATCATTTTCCGAACAACATGACACCTAAGTCAGCATCCATGAAGAGAAAAAACAAACAAACTTCCATATCTTAATTCTAGGGCTTCCACTGACTAAAAGTCCTCCGGCAGAAGAATTAATAGATCGAAGAGAGGAAGAACGTTTATTACTATTGAGAATTGACAATAGCACGTACGGATTCCAGCGTTGCCCGTCGGCGACGGTGGCGTTGCCGAATTGCCCTCCAGGGCAGTCGCGCCGCCAAACAGGATAAGCCTCGGGCCTATGAAGTTGGGAGTTCCCTCCTCCCCAACGGCCGGCACAGCAGTAAGGGTATGCCCGCAGCGGCACCCAGGCCCGTCCTCCTTCTTCTCGATGATCGCATTAACAACCCTGTACGTCGGCGCGGGCCTCGGCCCGGCCATGACAGGCTGCCCGTGCACTTCCGCTGTCTCCTCCGGCGGCGAGGTCTCCCCCGATACATCGTGGTGGTTATCTGCGGCCGGATCACGGTCGGAATCACTCGACATCGCGGTATCCACCTCCATCTCCCCGGGCAGCTCCCGGTATCAGGCCTGATGAAGAAGAAAAAGAAGCGCTTTACGACTCCGGCGCCAGCCGGCTGCCCTTAGGACGATCCAGCACCATCACGCAACCCGATTCGAGCGACGAGGGCCAAGAGATCGCCGCATCTGCCACCGCTGGGCCCAATTGAACCCCCAAATACTCCGCCCCGTCGGATCCAACCACGGAAATCGACAGTACAAAGGGCGAACAGAAGCGCCTCGCTTTCCCCCTGACGAATCCCTCTTCCGTCGCCACTCCTCCCTCGATCGATCGCCCCCGCATAAAGCAAGCATTAAACTAAAAAATTAAAATTAAAATTAAAAAATTAAAAAATTAAAAAAAAATAGCGCTACGCGAGAGAGAAAGGGCACACCGCGAAACGATCCGCCAATTTGAAACAGCCTCACAAGTCTACTCTGCTAATTTACCTCGATCATGATTAGTCATATCTATAGTGGGGTCCACCAGGAATATCCTATCTCCAATATTAACAAAGGTACACTTCGGGTTATAAAATTTTCGGCTAGTTAGTTATTGAATTTTCAGCATATCAAATTTAATTTCTATGGCTTCGAATGCGTCAGTCATATCGTACTTCCCAACAGATTGCCTTACTCGTCATTGGGCTCCTCACGCTGGGGCCACTATCTGTAATCCACTAACGAAAAAGGTATCCGATGGGCACCCGGCCACTCAGTTTTGTTTAATGTCGAAGTATCACTGATCTCTATTCCCATGTTGAATGGCTTCGAGGACGCCATTTTCTTTCGACGAAGA
This sequence comes from Boesenbergia rotunda, assembly GCA_024364735.1. NCBI lineage: Eukaryota > Viridiplantae > Streptophyta > Magnoliopsida > Zingiberales > Zingiberaceae > Boesenbergia > Boesenbergia rotunda. The sequence goes on from JAGFNQ010005805.1 coordinate 162,103, forward strand.
CGGACGCCGAGGAATAAAGGTCGACCTGTTTGGCGGCAGGGGAGCGGGGGAGCGGTGAGGTGGAGCGATCCGCGCCGTCAAATGCGCGGGGTAACCGGCTGGTGCCGGTGGTAGTGCCGCCCGCCAGCCGGTTTGGGTATAATGGGCGTATCCAGCACGGAAATTAAAGCTACTATTGTCAAGTCAGGATACTATTAATGGCAGAAGGTTGTTATGAGTGCATGATAAATAAATATATAAATATAAATATATACCTACATTATCCATTTTTTTAATGATTGAAATTCAATATATTGGTGGGATGTGATGAATGCTTTTACTTGGTAGATGTAAATTTCCTGACTTGTATTTATAAAGATTCTGAGTTTCTAATAATTTACTTCTCCCTCAGTTCATGGAGCTTTAAAGTTTTGCGTGATCCTAAGAAACGTGAGATCTGTGATCGGTTTCATAAAAGTTTTTAATAAATAAATCAGGAAGTTTATAAATTTAATATCTCATAATTATGTATTGAAAGATTTTTTTTATAAATATATCATAATTAAGAATTAAATCATGAAACTTAAATGATAATTTAATATCCTTTTGATATATCATAATTCAGAAGACGAAAGTGTTAATTTACATATCATTATATTTATTTTATGAAATAGATTTAAAATTTATATATTTTACATATCTGAGTTTGATGAAGAAATTATTGTAATATAATTATTTTGTATATATGATTTCTCTCTTCTTCCTTTATTTATGAAAGCACATAATGCATACATACATAATGGAATATGATATACTTTCTCTTTTATAGATAAATAGAGGATCAATATATGTATAATCTCCTTTTTATTTTTTTTCATGCATCGATTATATATACTTATTATTATTTATATTTATTATAAATAAAAATAATAATATCTATATATATAGATGAGTTATATTTGATTAGTAAAATTACATGAACTTATTTTAATTTTAATAATAATAATAATCTAACAGAAAAACCTTTATAATTGAAATTCAAAGAAGTTGTCGCTCTCATGCAGTGTGATGGAGTGCAATATCCGAAACAATTAAAGTTTTGTGAGAAGACAATACGACAGCGTTTGTAGTCCAACGGTCAGGATAATTGCCTTCCAAGCAATAGACCCGGGTTCGACTCCCGGCAAACGCAATCTTTTTGGCCTTTTCGGTTTTGAGGAGGCAAATATCACTGTTGATTACGATTTTAATAGTAGCAGAATTCTTTACGGAGAGGACCCATTTTTTTTTCTGAATTAAAGTTTACCAGCTCAGGGAGATCGTTCACAAATTATAATAAAAAGGGGGGAGAATTATATGCATGGCTTCACTTCACAATCATGAATCAATTTTCTCCAATGAATCAAAGAAAAAGTGTCATTAGTGGTCAATTAAGTACCATTTCAGACAAAGTTACATGATACAATCAGTAATCAATTTAGTGAATAAAACGACACTAATTTTACCATATGAAACCATGGAATATACATAAGCATTTGGAGTTGAAATCTCCCACAACAATATTTGTTTACCTAATTTCTTTCATGTTGTTTACATTTCATCATCTGAGCTCAGAAGGGAAAAAAAACGCAAAAAACTTTTCAGGTGATAGAATCTCTGAACTAACTGATCATAACCCTTCTCTACTTTTGATTGCGAGTAGTGAATACATCGACAATAGTCTCACAACCGCCTTGAGTATCCGGAACCACCACATTTTTTACAGAGTATAAGTCCTGCATCATCAATTGCTGAAAACATTAAGGACGAATCGGATCTTCAAGAGATAGTAGATCACCTATTTGAATAGAGATATCAATTCTAATTTGAGCAAAAGGTGTTTTCGACAGAATGCTGTAAGCATGTACAAGTGAACAAACTATAAGCTTAGTCACCATTCGGAATGCATGATTGGCCACTATCTGTTTATGTAGCTTTAATTGATATGCATTTTCCTTTTGACAATCTAGGATGCCATAGGATATGGCATCGATATCGATAATAATATGCTTGACCTAGAATATGTTATATGAAATTTCAAACAATCAAAGAGTTTAACAAGTGAAAACAAATAGTGTGGAAAAGGAATAAGAAAGCACCTGCACCCTTGCACACCCTGCAATCAACCAGACGAGTTTCTTGTGTCATTTTACCATCGCTACAGAAGACACATTTCGTGCCACCTAAGTGAAAGAGCGAAAATTTAAGATATTCTGACTAGAAATAAACTTGCTTCCTCATAAGAGTTGATGGTAGCATGCTATAGCATGCTACCTAAACAGTTTGCTAAGAGCAGCTGAGACTTTGTTTTACTACCTTTCTCAAAGAAGTTACACATCAAACAGATTGCAAACGGATGATACTTAATGTGCATAATACAGATTGCAAAAGTAATATTTCTATTTGATGTTGTTATTCCTCGCGTAACATGCTACTCTATAGCATACATTTTAGCATAAGCTTAAGTTTTCTGTTCAAGTTGACATGATTTTCTGAATGACCCAGTTAAGCAAAAGCATCACAACTAAGTGAATTGCACACAGAAAAAGTTATTACATCTCTATTGTACCTACAACAACTTCAAGGTTGATACATTTTTCATATGACTATAGATATTTTTGGTGCTTTCGTAGATTAACCTGTTGGTTATAATATTAACTTCTATATCCAACTTTACAAGACAGTATATTAAAGAAGACCCCCTAATAGTAGACCTATGAATCAACAAAACTAAGCGACCATGGGTGAAGTGTTATTAAAACCTAAAACTCACCTATGTTATGATATGAGTGGCCCTCACTCCAATGGAGAACTGTATGATCCACATCTAGTGCACTATTCACAAAGACAAGTAAATATGATATGCCACTATGATACCAATTGATAAAATAGTCTTGCTTTCTGGGAGAAATTTCATTAACTCTCTAATTGCAATGCAACTGATATAGCAAACTAGTTAGCAATACAAGATCATTGAATTTCCAAGATAACCTAATGCAGTTTATAAATGTACATAAACCCAGCCACAATTGAAGAAATTTTCCCACCTAAACAAAACTAGATTCATGAATCAAGTGTCAAGAAAACTCAAAATTGATCTCTTTTTTTTTTTACAGAAATTGATTCACAAAAAAATGAACTTTTTCAGACAGCAAAACGAAGTCAACAGAACCAGCAAAAAGATAATACCATTGCCGCCACATCTCTCGCACGGCACTGGATCGCCCTAAAAAGCAGCGGAAAGAAAGATCTAATCACTTTCCACCTCAAAAAATCGCATCTTTCCCCGAAATTATTATAATAAAAAAGCTCAAGGTAAGGAAGAGCAGCAAATGCCAACCTTGAGGCCGAGGAATAGGGAGAGGGAGACGGCGGCGATGGTGGCGGCGGTGACGATGAGCGTCTGGGTGTCGAGCGGCCTCCCGCCGCTGTACAGCGAGGCGGAGGCGCGGAAGGGCCTGGCGGACGTGTGAGGGGAAGAGGAAGAGGAGAGCCTCAAGCCGTGGCAGCACCTTTCTGCAAGGCTATGGAGGTGGCATGGAGAGGAAAGAGGAGGAAGCAAGGGAGAAGGAGCAGAAGAGGAAGAAGATAAGTGGCGTGAAGGGAGAGTGGCCATGGAAGAGAAGGAGGGCAACATCAGGTAAATAATTCCCTTTAAATATATATATTTTCTTTTCCAAGGAAAATTTCGTGTTTGTGTTTTTTTCAAAATACTCCCTAAAATTATAAAATTATTAAGATACATCTTTAAAAATTTTCAATCTCAGTTTGCACTTGAGAAACCTACACAACTATTCCAAAATGACCATCAAATTTATCACCCCTTTTTTCATCATATTAGTTATCATTTGCAAGAAATAATTGTAAAAACAATTATTTTTCAGAAGTGATATATATATATATATATATATATAATCTTTTAGCTAAATGACACGAGTGAAACAGATTTGAGAGAAGAAAGAAAGAAATTTTATACATCAAAAAAGCAACAAAAGTTGCATAATTTGCTACAAACCTGCAAATGCAATAACTAAACAAGTTCTCCTGCAAGATCAAAAAAAAGGCATGCAGTTGTACTTTATGTTAGAAACGTTTACAGAGGAGGAGACGAATCAGGTTCCTATCAATCACAAGGGTTGATGTTGAGGTTTCACTATTTTGACACTGCTGTAGAAGCGCCTGAGGTCTTTCATTGCTTTCTCTTCAATCTGAATTGAGCGAATTGACGATGGAGCGTCAGTCTCCGGCTTGAACCAGCGGTTTGGAACTGAATCCTTCTGCCCTCCAGCCTCCGTCGGTGAGCTGGTGGATGATACTGAGAAGCCTGATACTTTAGTTTGCGGGCTGTGTGAGATGCTCAGGTGTCTTTTCTCCTGATAGCATATAGCAGGATAGCTCACCGAATTAGAGAACTTCAATTATAATCATTAACAACAGAGAAAAATCCGAATGCTATTTGGAACAAAACATTTTCAGGTGACACTAGAAAGTTCACTGTAACAAAGTTATAGGATTGTGAGATCCTGTGATCCAGTTATGGGCATTCTATAATCCTATTGAAAATGTAGCATATGTAGTGTCCAACACCCTTCTTCTGTGGTATCTCACTCATTAGATACAAGTTAACATTATCTAGAAATCGAGAGTATAAAAGATCTCTGTTACAGCTAAAAAGATTTTAAGTCGTCAAGAACTAAGTAGGATAGCATAGTTCATATTCTCTGAGATTAGTAATTACTAGCCAGTATAAGTGACGATAGAATTCAAGATGGCAATAATGCTGCAATGGTTTTGATCAACTTAAATTACGATTTAATACCTGCTGCATCTGTATATCTCTTAGTGATGGCCGATGATTGATTCCAGGCGATGTTGCTGATGATGACCAAGGAGGTGTACTTTTTTCGCCTTCAGGCGCTGGCATCCCTTGACCTATACTTATGGGATGTGTAATATTAGGCAAAAATGAACTTAGTGGAACCTTTGCAGTGTTTGCAGTCTCCATTTGATTTTCAAGTGTACCCTTTGTGCTGATAGGAGTCATTTCACTTAACTTTCTCTGTTCGTTCTGAATATCCCGAAGAGAAGTGTGTCCTGGAATAAATTTAGCACCACCCCATGCCGGTCCCTCAATTTTGGGAATGGGTAATGGCGCAGGGACATGTTTTGGTGCATCATCAAGAGCACCTCTTAGAAACATTGACAAACCACCTTTTCTGTTCTTTTTCTTTGTTGTTTTTGACTGGGACTTCTTATTGGAAAAGGATGAAGAAATCTCCTTATGATTTTGCAAGGAGGAATCTTCTACAGATGTACCATCATGGATTGCATCAACATCCACAGTGGGATCTTCCTGTTGGAAGCAATTTAATTTTAGAAAGGATCTAAACCAAAAACCAAGATAATAATGAGGCAATTTAATTTTACAAAGGATCATATCCAGTTGTGAAATTATACTGAAAATGTTCAGCAATTTAAGAATTGAATGTGGAAGTTATTTACCTTCTTTGGGGAAGTTTCAAGAGCTTCGATAACTGAATATCTTTCACAGAATGCTTCTCTTCACTTACTCCTCTATTTACAGATAGAACTTCTGGCTGGCTAATTGCTTTTTGTTTATTAGTCCTCCTATGTTTTCTAGAGACCTCAGGCTTTTTGTTTCCCTTTGCATCAGATGAGCTAGAAGACAATTGCCTTGACTCTGTTTCAAGTGGAAATCCAAGTTCAGCTAGTGCACATTCAAGCGAAGATCTGGTTTTAAGCTTCACAATTTGCTGATTGTCAAGATAATGCCCTTTCAATTGCTTTGCCTCAAGAATTTCTATCTGCTGCAACTTTTTCTTAAGGATTCTAACTTGCTTATAGACAGCTGGATCAGTGACGCCGTCGATCTCAAAGAGAAAATCAACTCTTGCAACCTCATGCTTTGTAAATACATCTTTACCCTTTTCTCTACGCCTCAGATATCTATTCTCATTATCCTCCTCATCACTGTGGATGATGGCAGGGAAAGTAGCTGATGGAGTGGGAAGGCGACGATAACTCCATGGCTCAGAAGATCTTGTGTCAAGTATTTTTTCAAGCATTGCCAGAACCTCAGTAGAAGCACTTGCAATTGCAGTTGCTGAGGTAGTGAAAATATAATCAAGATTCCGCAAGGCAATTTCCTACATAAAATTAAGGTGTTAGATTGAGGAGAGAGGAAGGAAACAAATCTTTATTCACCAGTGAGTTAAGATCCAAGGAAAGTACCACACAATACTTCCTAAGGTCATCAGCTTCAAGAGAATCAGCGATTTCCAACAGTTGTATAGCATTCTTTGGCTCTACTATAAACTCTGCTGCAACTTTCTCACATATGCTTTTTAGGCTTGGTACTTTTTTGTTACTAAAATCATCACTTTGACCACTCCTAGGGCTTCTATCAAACTCTATGTCACTAAAAGTAGGATCAGCTATTGGATCCACTTCACCATCGGCCTCTAGTGGTCTTGGTGTTGACATCTTTGATTTGGGAAGATAAGAAGGATGATAAAGAGAACAAAGAGCTAACAAATGTGTTTCTCCAACACATACTAAAGAAGCTCGCTTAACACCATGCAAGCGAGTAGAAACAGGAGTCTCATCCTTGCACTTTTTCCCATCCCACATATATACATCTCCTGTTGTCGTAACAGCAGCAGCCCAATATTTACCTGCTGAGATGCTGATGATATTCCTTCCGCACAATGAGTATAGCTAAATGTAAAGTAAGATAATTCAGAAAGGAATACAAATATACATAAATGAAGATCCATCACAAACATGTCAAACTTGATTTCCTTGTCTTGACATTTGCAGCTCAAGAACAAGTTAATCATGAGTTACCATACCTGCCGGCACCTTAAGTCAGGATCTGAGGAAACCCAGTAAAATAAAGCACCATCATCACTTAGGGCAATGCTGTGAACCATTCCAGCAGCAACTGAAATGACATGAAGTCGCTCCATTCTATGAAATTTAAGGGGTGCATTTCCAGTTTTCCTTATATTTCTGCTGATAACAACACGTCTGGGAGTGACAAGTCGATGGCCCCAAGTAAATACCTGTTTTGTTTAGCAATACAATAAAAGCAATTTAAGCTTGGACAATTTCAGTTGTAAGTGCAAGATGACAATAGAATTCCATAGGAACCCTCAGTAAAAAAACAAACAATGTCATTCATATTTGGGCACAAGTATTTGACATGGGTGTGGTCCGTGTGGATCTAAGTGTCAAACACCTATAATTTTCTACAAGAGATCAACAACTTAGAAATAGATACATGCAGGTATGGGGAGGAGAGAATAGAAAAAGAGTCCAAGTACTGAAGAAGAGAAAGCTTGTGGTAAAATAATTCACAACTTTTGACTTAGAAATAGGCTAGTCTCTAATTGGATGAAGTGTCAACAGGTAAAGACATTAAGTTCTGGAATTTTAAGCTAGGTGGATAAATATCACCAATGGATTTGATGGTAACAATAAAGTTAACCAATAGCTGAACTAGATCATTGTTTTTTTTACTTCTTTCCCCTTCAAGGGAAGGAAGAAATTTATTTTCCATCGTCAAAACTGAATTTACCTCACTATCAGCTCCTAAAACTACAGTGTGATGCTTTGCTGCAGAAACTGCTTTGAAAACTTTCCCTTTCAGATATTCTACTATTCTTGGCACATAATTTGATGCTGAGTTTGAAGTACCATAACCAAGCTGGCCTTCCTTATTACAGCCCCATGTAAATACTTCACCATGCTCGGAAACTGCAGCAGAGTGCTTGCTTGCAGCAGCAACAGCAACTATTTTAACTTTCAAGGAACTCACCCGCCTTGGTGTGGGTTGTGTGTCCACAGAAGTATAACCAAGCTGACCTTCTGCATGTAGAATTAACATTAGAACTAATGAGGAATGACTACAAAGGTTGAACAATGAGGTACACACACACACACACACAAGCAGTGATCAGATGAATGAATATAAGACAGACCTAAGTGAAATGAAAAGCAAAACGTACTTGATCAGCGTAATTTATGATGATTAAAAAACTGGATTAACATAGATACTAGCTCTTTAATATTTAGAATAATGTTTTAATTCAAGATAGAGGCAACGTGGCAACCTCTATTTGATCCCCAAGTAAAGACCTCTCCATTATCTGTAGCAATTACTGTATGATGCTTGGCTGCTGCAACATACATGACTAGATGAGAACCCAAGCTTATCACCTGCCGAGGAGTGATCACAGCAGCCTGACCGCTGCAAAAGACAATAAAGTGCTGTTGCCATTACAGAATGTACTTGTTTTGCGTAGTGAAGGGTGATAAATTTCCAGGTAAAAGGAAATTTTAAGAAACACTAAATTAGGGTCTTAAAGAGCACTGTCAAACTACAAAAATACATCAACATCAATTCTTCTTTTAAAAGGAAATCAGTAAATCACTAAGTAATGATGATCATCTATAACTTCAAGACATTGTTTCGGTTCTGATTGCAAAGGGTCACAATTTTCAGTTCTGTTCATTATGTACATCAATCAATTAAATTCATTGTGGATTACTTTGTGTAGTCGTAAAATTGTTCCAAATAATTAATAGGTTCGAATTTCTACTTGTTGTGATTTACTATCTTTAACCATTAGATGGCCTTAACTTGCTAATCCATGTATGAAACAGGTGAGGACATGAATACATTGGTCTCTGAAGCTTATCAATAGAATTTAGATTTTATGAAGAGAATTTGAAGCACATATATCTCCTCAATCTTATTTGACATTTGACAATCTCTATGCTCTTGGAAGTTCAAAAAGTAAAATAAATCAAGAAAATCATAAAGAATAAAATGAAAAATATTAAATCAACCAAAAAATACAGATTAAAGAATAACAGGTACCTGTGAACATCAAAATCCGGATGCCCCAAGCGGCCTCCCCTCCCAAATCCCCAGGTATAGAGTTTTCCATCAGAACCAACAGCCACACTGTGAAACTTCGAAGCAGCTATTTTTGTAATATAGGAGTCCTGAAGTGCATCAACTTTGCATGGCAATTTCTGAATGTGAGCATTCCCTGTTCCTAGTTGATAGTTTGTCCCACTTCCCCAACTTAACACTTCTGTCGTCACTATCAAGGCATGAGCATAAATGTCATTTAAAATAGTGGAGTCATTCTTCTGCAATAGATGAAAGTAATGACATGAAAGATTGAACAAGAAACAGAACAAGTACGAACTCAGCCAACAAATGCTTAAATAAACCTCAAGCACCAATTTTTCCACATTACAACTGACGAGTATATAACTTAAATTGCTAGCTCAGTTATCAAAGTACCTGCATCAAATGCATTTCCTATAGCCAATGATACAGGTCCAGATAGAAGATCGACTGGAGTACGACCTTTAGAATCTTCCACAGTGAGGGATCCACCGGCTTGTAGAAGAACACTGGCTACAGCAAGGTGACCAAAATGAAGTGCCCTGTGGAGGCTACTCCATCCTGACTCCCCGTCCTGAAGGAAAGTTCACATCAAGAGATCAAATCATGGAAAAAAAACTCTAACATTCAAAGAAGGATGCAGGAAAAGATAGAAATTTAAGCACAGTAGTGGTGGAACATTCCTTATTTTTGAAATTTCAGTAGGTTGGCCAAACTGAAATTTATCTAGTGAAGAAAATAATCAAATAAAACTGCATATGGGTGACAACGATACCCTTGCATTAGGATCAGCACCAGCAGAAATAAGCCTCTTCAAGATAGGCACATGATTTCTCCATGTTGCAATATGAAGAGGAGTAAGGCCAAATGCGTTTCTTGCATCAATGCTTCCACCATTCTTCTTTGTTAGAAACAAAGCTGAATCCACTTCAGTGAGAGATCCTTGTTTGCATACAGACCACAGGTCTTTCTGAGAACTACTTGAAGAAAATTTGCGACTAGATGTCTGATTCGTTGAGCTTGAATGTAACACTACGCTCTCCATGCACAGAACAGGTTGTATGTGCAAGCAAACCTGTTCGATGTAGTTACAGGAGCTACAATTGTATAGTTGAAACAGTCTTAACAAGGAAATGCAAATCAGAAACAGCTTTTGACTATGGAACAAGAGTCCTCATGAGCATATGCAAGTGTTATACACATTCTTTTTCAACGCCAAACTTTATTCACGCTCCTGCTTGCCTAGAGATTGGAGAACTGATTCCTGACATATACATCTAGAAGAACCTGTTCCTTTCAACTTATACCAATAAAACCTGAAAAATTAAAGAAACATATATGTAAAGATCCTTCAAAGAATTTGATTGAAATTCAGAAATGAATTACAGTAGCTAATCATTTAAGAAAAAGACAAATGATAACGATGGGCAATAATGTTGTACAAAAAGTCTTGCCAGAAGTGATATATTTTTGAGTTTACACCTGAAGATGTCACTTCAAGAGAGTAAAAACTAAAAAAGTTCTTCCATTTATCTTGGGAGTAAAAAACCTTCCATATTGGAACTAGAAGCTAAATTAAGAAGCCTAAAATTGTTTTCCATCGCTGATGAAAATTTGCAGAAATGAATGAACCTTGATTTTTTTAAAATGCCAGTTCCTCCCACTAAATTAGTATGTTGATCTCATTCAGGCCAGCATTTATATTGGCCATTGAGGCATAAAAACTGATTTAGTTCTAAGTTTTTTGTTGGATTTTGCGAATGTAACTTGCCTAGGGTAATGGTTATACTTAAAGCACATGGGTAAAACAAGACCATACTTGTAGAAGAAAAGTTATTATAACAAAATTTGCTTTATAATGTGGTTGCAAACGCTAATTGACAGGTTCTCAGGGAGTTCATACAATCAACAGTGAAGAATTATTCCAGATTGAGATAATTTTAGATACCTGAGACAAACCAAATAATATGTATTCAAAAGAGAAATTGAAACTAAAACAGGAGCTAGATATCTTATACCCCACACAGCAAATTTGGAAATTTCTACTACCAGGGCCAATAAAACGGACTAAGTCCTTGGGATAACTGATATCAAAGCCAAAGGCCCTGAAATCTAGATCCAAAAAGTACAATCGATTACATTAAATTTGGAACTAGCCTCTGACGAAATTATGACCATCCCCTGGTCCGCATTTTTGCGGACCAGGGGATCTGCTCGCGAGAGAGTAATTTCCCGTGAACAAAAAAAAAGTCAAAACTCTGCTGTTTATTCAAAGAAGCGACATTTTACAAAATCTGAGCCCGCATTACAATTACAAACGCAGAAAGAACCCCCATCATTCAAAACGCAAAGAATCATGCACGGCTTCAAATTCGTCGCCGTAGCGGAGAACCTTACTAGACGAAGGAACTGAAAAATCACCATCCGTAAAAATCAAATCCTCTGATAAAACCAAGCTAAAAAAAGATCCTTGCAAAAATAAAAAAAAATCACGCACAAAAACAAATCTTTGCTAAAACCCGATCCTAACAGAGAAAAAACAAACATGCAGTAGAAAGACCATCGCTTAGGTGAACACGTTGAAATTCCCGAAACAACAGAAAGGAAAGAGGGCAACCCCAGGCAGGAAAAACCAGGACAAATCGGAGCTTCCGAGTAGAAAGACGGCAATCAAATCAGAATTAGGGAAGGAGCAGTAAAAGAAAACCCACCTGACATCGCTGGTGAGAAGAGAAGCAGAAAGCTCCAGTCGGCTTCCCCTGCTTGCTTTGCAGTTTGCGTTTAAAAGAGGGAAGACGAGACCAGCAGGTAGAGGAGGATCCACGCACGGAATATACCCTCGACACCTCCTCACCCTCTCTCTCTCTCTCTCTCTCTCTCTCTCGAAACTTTTTCTTATTCCATCATTTATTTATTTCCTCCACACACAATTTTAATATTTTCTATAAAAACATTTTTAGATAAATAATAATAATAATAATAATAATAATAGTAACGTAAGTCGAATTTCGAAAGCGGTGAGAAAGCCTGCAAAATTCCATTTCACTCTGGAGATTATCTTTTTTTCTTAAACTATCCTTCAAAATTTAACTTGACTTTCATCATTTGACTTTTAAGGGAAATTTTTAAAAACATCCACATTTGAAACAATTACCTGTTCACTCCCCATTTGTGATTTTTCATTTTTATAATCACTAGAAATATACTAAATTTTATATTTTAAACATTTTGATGATATTAAAATTATAAACACATTTGAAAAAAAATATGCTCAAGCAAAAAAATTTAAGAAAAATCTTAAAACATGACGTAGCATCGGAATTATAGTGATCCCGACAAATTTATCGTACTTTTTCCCATAATATAATTTGATTTAAGACGATAATCAAAAACCGTCGATATACGATAATAAAAGACGTACATATTAATTGTCACATTATTTTTTTAATTTTTTTCTTGATTTAAAATAGCCATAGCCTCTAATAAATAAAAAAAATAAAGTTTCCTTGTAAAACACGAGGCATTGCCATTGTGACAGGAATTCTGTCTCAGAAAAGAAAGAAGACAAATTTTAATGACTTTTCTACTAAACTTTCTCCTCTTATGCACAATAAAATAAATAAAATTAATGGCAAAATGATCTGGGTTTCAAATGGGGAAAAGAAATATCATGGAAAAGGAAACACGAAATTGTTAAGTAGCCAAATCAGATTATTAACTTGATGACTTGAAGATTTGGATTCAGTCAGAAGGCTTGACTTTTTAAGATGGAAGCGAAGAAAGCACTTGCCAATCTGATCATAATACAAATAACCAAATAAATATTATTATAAAGCCAAATCAAAATAGTTGAGGATTTTTTTTAATAAATAATGAAAAAAAACACATAACAAACTCCTCAGCAATATAAAATCCTAAAAAATATTTTACAATCAATTCCTGACAAAAATAAACATGAAGAGATGTTGGTGCTTACTTTGTTGGCTTTATTCTACCTGGAGAACTGAAACACCACAAAACAACAAACCATGAAGTTGCGATATATGATAATTAGTTTCATCTACTAGAAAGAAAGACGAGTGGAATAAGTTAAAACATTAGTTTAACAAAAAGCCATGTGGATAGACATAGCAAATGAGCTGACAAACACACATCTAAGCAATTTTTTTTGTTGTTTTGCAATTTTAGAAACCACAGGATGAGAATCATTCCATCACCTGGAAACATGATCTGACCCATTCAGAGTGGTGGAAGATACAGGAAGTATTGAAAGTGGATGTTCACCAACACTCGTTTGTGCATAGAATTACATTAACATTAACAAAGGAATAGAATGGTGCTTAAGAAGATCTAGTGTTTCACATCCCACTCTGCAGTTTGCTCCATTTAGCAGTCATCTGTATATAAGTTTATCGAAAATTTTTACTGAACTATATAGAACTCTACTTCACCAGCTTTTGTGCACCCATCTCGGTTAAAAATGGTGAATGATGTGGGAATGAAATGAAACAAGTGGAGCAAAGAAACACTAGTGTCATTCCAAGTGTGGTCGCTCAACAATCCAATATAGTAAATAAATTCTCTTCCGACATTGAGACAGACATGTAAATAACATCTACCATACTGTTCAAGTCCAGCAACAGGTTTCTCGTGTATGAGCTCATTATGTTGCATTTTGCAAACATAGGTGTCTGTAGATGCCATTGCTTACCTAGGCTGTGCTCATTATAATCCCCATCTTGTTTGTAAATATGTTGAAATATGTCTGGGTTTCACGAGTAGATGTAACCCATGTCTTTGTTGAAGAAATTGGAGTAGTACTCATTGTAGTTGAGATGATCCCAGAAACGACAAAGACTAAAGTCAAGGTGTTTTGGCGACTTGCAATACAAGATATACAGATCTTTAAGATTTTTCTCGAATGCTGTCTTGATTGCAAAAGCCTGCAGCAGAGCATGAGAATGTATGATAACCAAGTTTATGAAATGCATAAAATTTACGCTTTTGACATAATGATGTTTACTTTATCAAAACCATTAAATCAAGTCTATAGTTTATCATTCGCATGAGATGTTCTGCATAGAAACCAACCAGAAAGGTCCCCCAACAAAACACAATTCAAAGTAAATGAAGTGATTACCTCAGAAAGGTTTGTGTGAGATTGCAATTCTAGTGTTTCAGAACTGTCATCTAGCGCAGATAATTGGCCACCAGTGAGACACAACCCATAGTCTAGAACACATTGCAAAATATTCTTTATGATAGCAGCTACCGGCTTTGTATCATTCGACAAGAAGCATCTGAAAGTAGAAAATGAAGGTTTTCTACAATGAAACATACTTCCAAGCAGATATTTGATTCTAGGATTAAAAGACCATCTATAGTTGAAAGTGTTCTTGAAGCAATTGTTATTCGAGAGGATCAAACACAAAAAACAGAAGATATGTGCAAAAGGTAAATGTTCTTTTCATTTTGATTTATTTTAATCTTTAATTTTCTCCTGCTAGTTCAGTATCAACTAAGGTAAATAAACACATTTCTTCATGGCATTGACAACAAAGCTAAACAGACATCAGACAAACAATCACATTTTTTTCCTAATCAGCCATAATTGAAAACTGAGTTGCTTAGTCTGGAAGACTGATGTTGTTCGAGAAAGTGTTAGTAAATATGAAGCTGGTTCTTGTAAATACATGGGATTAGATTCATTGTTAAATCCAGTCTCTAGATTCAAGTTTAAAATTTTGGTACCAGTACTAATTTCCGGCTATAGATGGGATGGTACCTATGATATAGTGTTGATCAGCTAATATATTTAACTACCAAGATTTGATGCATCCCTTATTTTTCAGGAGCAATAATATAAAAAAATCGTATGAACTGCATATTAATCACCTCGTAAACAAATGTGTGTCAAGAAATTTAGTCTGCAATGGAACAGGAAGTCTTGGTTTCAATTTTTGTGCTGATTGTTCACTTACATGTGCAAAGCTTCAGCAAGATAGGACATGTGCAGAGATTCCAAATCCAGCATGTCTTTAACCTGAACAAAAAATATATATCAAAATAAAATCAACTACAATAAGAGAACTTTGCAAGCAACCATGGATAGCTAGCTAGCTACATAGTGTCTCTCTACTGTAATTTTCTTATTTTCATACAATGTTCCTATAATTTGCAGCTGCTTCCCATCTTTAGCCCTCAGCATTTCTTTCTAATTTGAATATGTAATGGCCTTAAATCCTTCAAAGAAAATCAGGAATTACTCTGTTCACAATGTAAACCCTAATTAAGTATTAGTAGCATTACATGTTTTCTGCCACAACAATAATCAGATTAAATTGACTTAAATCGAGCATATCCATGAGGTATTTTAGTAGAATTCTGCCATCATTTTAATTGACATTTGGAATTTACAGCTCTACCCAAATGTACAAGAGACAGAATGTTGGTGCAGTTTGCACTAACGGTCAAACTCGGGTTTTGATGTAAGACAAAGTGGTTAAAGTTAGGGTTGTTGGTTTTTAACCTCTTTACTAAGTGTGCAGGGTTGAAAGACTTAGGACCAGACACCAGGCTGAAGTCCAGGATGGTTGAGTCCTGGCGGGAAGTCCAGTTGGGTCCACGGGACCTGACAACTGGCTGAAGACCAAGTTGGTTGAGACTTGGCAGGAAGACCAGGGTGGTTGAGCCTTGGCAGGAAGTCCTGGTGGTCAAGAAGTCAAGTAAAGTTGCACAAAGGGTAAGTGAGGTAAGTCACTGGAGGAGTAGGAGAGGACGCGTTCCCCGTCGAGGGAACAGTAGGCGTCGGTTCGACCTAGGGCTCCATTTCGGAGACCAAAGTCAGAACCAAGACAGCTAAGGCTGTATAATCTAACACTGTGTTTTATTGTGTTTTGGACTAACCCTGGATGCAGGACCAAAGGAAGGAGTGTCTGCAGCTCAGATAGCCTCAAAGGAGTGAGGTAGTAGCTGAGTAGGGCGCCCGGAGTGTCCCGGGCGCCCCCAAGGGCCATACAAAACAGGTAAAGCAAAAGAGGGTTCGAATACATGCTGGGCCGGGCGCCCCGGTGCTTCCGGGCGCCCCCGCTGCTCCCGGGCGCCCCCTGCTCTGCGGGCGCCCCCATGCGCATACCTCAAACCGAACCCCTCGAAGCCAAGGAGATAGGACGTTGACCCGGTCAATCCGGGCGCCCCGAGCGCTCCGGGCGCCCCGGTCAAAGCGGATCCAGAGGATCAGACGCGACCGAGAGCTCTGCGGATCAGAGGCCACGTGGGGGGCGCCCCCGACGTCCCGGGCGCCCCCAGGCCCTATATAAAGGGCCCTCGACCCCATGCTTCGACAACAATCCTTTCAACGTCTCAAAGTTCTTCTACGCTCGCGCCTTGCTCCGGAAACGCCTCACCTCGAGCCGACGACGTCCTGCTGCCCCGAAAGAGTCGACCTACTCCGGACGTCGGTAAAAAGAAAAGTTTTTTTTAATACTTTATTGCATCTAATTACTTGAAAGTGTGGGGTTGTCGCACTTTCAATTCTTTTGTACTCGCCTACTCTATCGGGGTTGACCGGTAGAGAGTTTTAGTGGATTGCCCAACGGAAAGGTCCGAGGGACCTGGGCCTTCGAGTAGGAGTCGCCGAAGGCTCCGAACGAAGTAAAACTACCTGTGTCGTTTGTATTGGCTTTTCGTTCGTGTTTTATTTTTTCCGCTGTGCACGCTTTTTTAAAAGCGCTCTAATTTTTTTAAAAAGTCACGTGATTCACCCCCCCTCTCACGTGCATCGATCCTACAAGTGGTATCAGAGCCTGGTACGCTCTGTATCGGTGCAACCACCATAAGAGCCGGGGGAAATCCAGTTTTTTTTCGATTTTTGGTTTTTCGCTACACATAATCTAAATTTGGTATTCTTGCCTAAATTTAGTTATTTTTCTCGTTCGTTGGTTTTACTTGAATCTGGTGCAACACCATTCAAGTTGCTTTTCGTTAGTTTATCCTTTCCCGCACTACTAATCCAAGACCCAGTCTTGGGATATTGTGTCTACTTTTATTTCGTGTGCACAGAATTTAAATGGCCCAAGGTGAAGGCTATAGCACTGCCCGCCCTCCCCTCTTTAATGGGGAAGACTTTCCCTACTGGAAGAGAAGGATGGAGGTTTATCTGAAGACCGACATGGATCAGTGGTTCGCAGTTCAAACAGGCTACACACCACCAATGGATGAGGGAAATAATGCTCCACTGAAGCCCGACAGATGGAACCCGGAGATGAAGAAAAAGGCTCAGACCGAGTTCAAAGCTCAGAACACCCTCCAGTGCGGACTTACCAAAGAGGAGCTAAACAGAATTGGACCAACCGACTCGGCGAAGGAGCTATGGGACAAATTAACAGAATTACATGAAGGCACTTCTGATGCAAAGGTAACAAAGAGAGATCTGTTATTGAATAAGTTATTTAACATAAAAATGCAGGAAGGAGAATCAGCAAGTCAACTCCACGCCCGGATTAAGAACATATTGAATGGACTCCACATGATCGGGCACAAACAGGAGAACCGGGACATCATAAGGTATGCGTTAAATGCGTTCCCTAGAAATTCACTATGGGCATCTATTATAGATGCCTATAAAATTTCTAGGAACCTTTCAAAAATTAATCTGGATGAACTATTTTGTGAATTAGAGCTGCATGAGCAAACTAACGCCAAGGTCGAGAAAGGGCTAGCTTTATTTGCAGGTTCACCAAAAGAAGCCAAATCAAAAAGAAAAATTCAAGAAGAACCTGAAGATGAGTCAGACTCTGACTCAGATGAAGAAGAACAACTGGTGAACTTGGTAAGAAAAATGTTCACCAGAAGGAAGAACAAATTTTCAAAGAAAGATATTCAAAAGGTAATGAAGCCCTCCAGCACTGAAGGTAAAAGCAAAATGATCTGCTTCGGCTGTAACAGAAAAGGGCACTTCAAACATGAATGCCCTTACAAGAAGGAGGACCAACCCACTAAGAACAAAAAGAAGAAGGCTCTTCAAGCCACGTGGGATGAAAGCTCGGACGATTCCAACGATGAACAACCAAAGAACGCAAGCTACCTCGCACTGATGGCAACCGGACCAGAATCGGACTCAGAGCACGACGAAGATTCCGAATACGAGTCGAGTCAAGAGATCGGACTCTTTTCGGACGACTCGACTAAGGTATATTTAGATTCAGTTAATCAAAAATTTTTTAAGATTATCTCTGCTTTGAATAAAAATTTGCTTGCATCTGAATCTAGAAATGACCAGCTCCTTAAGGAAAATCAAGACCTTAAGGAGCAATTAATTAATACCAGAACATTAACTGAACAAACTCAAAAACAAAAATTAATTGAGCTTGAAACTGAAAACTCAAACCTAAAGGGCGAAGTCCTAAAACTTAAGGATCTACTAGCAACTTTCACAACCCGATCCAAGAACCTTGACCTTATTCTTGGATCACAAAAGGGCATGTACAACAAATCTGGGATAGGATATAAATCAAGATCGAACCAAAGATCCTTTATCTCCTTTATCCACCCCCGCAAAAATCAACGAAAAGCGTGGGTTCCGAAAGCTTATCTAACAAAGCAAGTAGGTCAGAATCAATTTTATGTCCCAAAAAGGGACATTCATTACACTGACCCTAGACACCCAGTCTACAATTTAGGGGGAGGCTCCAAATTAGTTGGCACCTCAAAATCAGCATTTGCCCAGGTGGGTACTTATGACTAGCTTCAAAGTTAATTTGACTCTTGTACTATTTAGTACCAGGGTTTTCAATGAGTAAGTTAAAAGTCCATCTTCTTTAAGCGGCTTTGCCTAGAAAATGGTTGTTGCTCCAATAAGGCTTCGGCCAATGAAGGCCACTGTGCCTCGCCATGGCCTGGAAGCCAATTATTGAAGTGTACTTTTAAATTACTACTTGTTAAACTTGGATCTAACACAAGGTCAAGTTAACATTTCTAAACAAACTCAAAATCATCTCACAAAATCATAGGACCCCCTTGATTGATGACTTAGACCGAGTGAGATGAATAAGGATAACCAAATTCAAATTATTGATTGATAACTCAAACTTAAATTCAAATTCAAATTCAAAAAAAAATTAAAAATTCAAATTCAAATTCAAAAAGTAAAATTCAAATTCAAAAAGTAAAATTCAAATTCAAATTCAAAAATTAAAATTCAAATTCAAAAAGTAAAATTCAAATTCAAATTCAAAAAAAATAAAATAAAATTCAAATTCAAAAATTAAAATTCAAATTCAAATTCAAAAATTAAAATTCAAAATTCAAATTCAAAAATAAAAATCAAATTCAAAATCAAAATTAACATAACTCAAATTTAAAATTCAAAACTCAAGTTTTTAAATCTTCTTAAATTTTTTTTAAATTCAAAAACTTAACCTAAGGTCTAAACCTTTTACTTAACTGTAGGAAAACAAATGGATCATTGACAGTGGATGCTCCAGACACATGACTGGGGATCCCACCAAATTTACAGAACTCAAGTACAAAAGACTAGGGACCGTTGCTTTTGGAAACAACGGTAAACTTAAGGTAATTGGCCTAGGCAATATTGAACTTGAGTCTGATTTCATAATAACAAATGTATTACTTGTTGAAAATTTCAACTTCAATTTACTAAGCATTAGCCAATTGTGTGACACTGGTTATAAGGTTAGGTTCCTATCCAATGAATGTCTGATCAAACACAATGACAACCCAAACATCACACTTAGAGGACTTAGGCACAATAACATTTATGAAATTAAGCTAACCTGTCCCTTAGAAAACTGCCTCTTAACCCATAAGGATGAGACTTGGCTCTGGCATAGGAGACTTTCACACACACACTTCAGAAAACTACCTAAACTAAATGGTTTAGTTAGAGGCCTACCAAAGTTATCTAACCTTGAGTCAACCTTATGTAATGCTTGTCAACAAGGAAAACAAACTAGGTCAACCCACAAACCAACTAATCAAACTCAAACCAAGTCAATTCTGGAATTAATTCACCTAGACCTATTTGACTCACATGGGGTTAAATCAATTAATGGGAACCTATACTGCCTAGTAATTATAGATGACTATTCAAGATTTACCTGGGTAAAATTCTTAAAAAATAAAGATGAAACTTTTGATACACTCACTCAATTTTGTAAATTAACAGAAAATGAAAAAGGGATTAAAATCAAAAGACTTAGGAGCGATAATGGCGGAGAATTCAAAAATCACAAATTTAATCAATTTTGTCTAGAAAATGGCTACCATCACGAATTCTCTTGCCCTAAAACACCTCAACAAAATGGAGTTGTAGAAAGAAAAAATAGAACACTACAAGAAGCAGCTAGAACAATGCTAAATGAATACAACTCACCTAAATACCTTTGGGCTGAGGCTGTTAGTACAGCTTGTTATGTACAAAATAGAATAACTCTAATTAAAAACCTAGGAAAGACCTCCTTTGAAATCTATTATAACAAACAACCTAACATTAAATACCTTAAAGTATTTGGATGTAAAGTCTATATCTTAAATACTAGAGAACACATAGGAAAATTTACTTCTAAGGTTGAGGAAGGTATCTTTGTAGGTTATTCCCTTACCAGTAGAGCCTATAGAGTTTATAACAAAATTACCCTAAAAATTGAAGAAACTACAAATGTAAAATTTGATGAAAAATCTGACCCAAATAACTCTGATCAAACCACCTACCAACCAATTGACTTTGTTAGATCCAGTACTGACCCTGATGAAAGGCAAATTGAGGACCAAAACGATGATCTAACTGAACCCACACCTGAAACTGAACCTAACCAACCCAGAACTGTTCGAGTTAGCTCAGCCCACCCAACTGATCAAATCATAGGTGATCCAGAACTAAGGGTTCAGACTAGATCAGCTTTTAGGAACCTTAGTCAAATTGCCTTGATTTCAAAAATTGAACCCAAGTCTATAGAAGAGTCCTTACTTGACCCTGATTGGATCATAGCCATGCAGGAAGAGTTAGCCCAATTTGAACGTAGTCAAGTCTGGGACTTAGTACCCTTACCTAAAGGCAAGAAATTTATTGAAACTAAATGGGTCTTTAGGAATAAACTTAACGAACAAGGAGAAACAGTCAGAAATAAGGCTAGGTTAGTAGCTAAGGGGTTTAGCCAAGTAGAAGGTCTTGATTATGATGAAACCTATGCCCCTGTAGCTAGACTTGAATCCATTAGAATGCTCTTAAGTTATGCAGCCCATAAGGGATTTAAACTTTATCAAATGGATGTTAAGTCAGCCTTCCTAAATGGCCTAATTAAAGAAGAGATTTATGTAGGTCAACCCCCTGGTTTTGAAAGCTTAGAACACCCTGACTATGTCTTTAGACTTAAGAAAGCCCTGTATGGACTTAAGCAAGCACCTAGGGCCTGGTATGAAAGACTGTCTAACTACTTAGTTTCAAAAGGTTTTAACCAAGGCAAAATTGACCCAACACTATTTGTTAAAACCCTAAAAAATGATATTTTTGTAGCCCAAGTATATGTAGATGATATAGTATTTGGCTCAACTAACTCAGATTTTTTACAAGATTTCACAACGATAATGGAAACTGAATTTGAAATGAGTTTAGTAGGTCAATTAACTTTCTTTTTAGGACTACAAATAAAACAGACCAGTGAGGGTACCTTTGTCTATCAACAAAAATACACAAAAGAACTACTTAGAAAATTTGGAATGGATAATACAAAAGAGATTAAGACACCAATGGCTACCAATCAAACTATAGATAGTGACCCAAAAGGCAAACCTGTTGACCTTAAGTACTATAGAAGTGCTATAGGAAGCCTACTTTACTTAACTGCAAGTCGACCTGATATTCTTTTTGCAGTTAGTATGTGTGCTAGATATCAAACATGTGCTAAAGAGTCACACCTAACCCTAGTTAAAAGAATATTTAGGGACCTTAAAGGAACAGAAAGATTAGGAATTTGGTACCATAGAACAGGCCAGTTTGAGCTTATTGGATATTCTGACTCAGATTATGCTGGCTGTAAATTAGACAGAAAAAGTACCAGTGGTGGATGCCAACTTCTAGGACCCTCACTAGTTAGTTGGTTTAGTAGAAAACAACACTGTGTTGCCCTATCCACCATTGAAGCTGAGTACATAGCTATGGGTGAGTGTGTAGCCCAACTACTCTGGATGATGCATACCCTAAAGGACCTTCACTTAGATTTTAAACAAGTCAAAATTTTTATAGATAACCTAAGTTCAATCAATTTAACCAAAAACCCAATCCACCACTCTAGGACCAAACATATAGAAATCAAACACCATTTTGTCAGAGATCATGTAAATAAAGGAGAAATTGAACTCAACCATGTTGAATCTAAGTCTAACCTAGCTGATATATTTACCAAACCACTTCCTGAATCTGAATTTAGCAACTTAAGAAGGTTAATAGGAATGTGTGTTATAGACTAGGACTGACCTGATAAGCTTAAGTTGACTTTTGGTTTAACTAATTAAGCTTGTGAGTTTAAAAAAAACATGGATTTTTCAAACGTGTTTTTCAAAAGTTTATTGTCTTTCGAAATTTAACTTAAACACGGACTTTTCAAACTTGTTTTTCAAGAACTTTATTGTCTTTCAAAATTTAATCTTCAAAACTGGCAGACTTAGCCTAAGCTTGACCCCTAGAATTGCATGAACCTATAGATTTAGGTAGTCGCATCTCACAAAACACATTAAGATTAACTTGTTTGTGTTTGCAAAAACATAGAACGGTTGTGAGATGCATAGGACTGCCTGGACTTCCGAATGCTTAAGTCAGTGCATCACAGTAAGTCTGGGCGTAAAATACCAACATTACAGTAATCAAGTCAAGTAGTCTTGCACTAAAATCTGAGCTAGACATTATTACTTGACTTGACTAACCCAGTGAACACTACTATCATCTAGATAGTTAGTCAGTAACTAGGGTTAGACACATGAAAAAGGATCACAATTATTACTTGGTCCAGGGGGAGCAGAGGTCAAAATACTTTTTCAAAATGTCATTTTTGACAAAACACATTTGAAAATTTTGATAAAAGTTGATCCCTAAAAATATTTTTTTAAGATTGATATTATATTTTCAAAAAAAAAAAAACCTTTTTTGAAAATTTTTTTTTTAAAGCTAAGTTAATAGATTTAAGACTAGTTCTTTTCTAACACTTAGCCTATATTTCTACTCCCTTAAACTTGTTATGCTTATATCTTTTTTGATGAATGACAAAGGGGGAGAGTAGGGTAAAAGGATTAGAAAATTGCAAACAGCATGCTTATTTCACATTTATTTACCTTTGCTTTCTTGTGTGCTGCAACTGTCATACATATGCTTGTGTTATATTGTTTGCATGTTTATGCAAGTTCATATCTGCTGTTTTTCTAACTTTAACCTGAGTTGTCAATACATCAAAAAGAGGGAGATTGTTGGTGCAGTTTGCACTAACGGTCAAACTCGGGTTTTGATGTATGACAAAGTGGTTAAAGTTAGGGTTGTTGGTTTTTAACCTCTTTACTAAGTGTGCAGGGTTGAAAGACTTAGGATCAGACACCAGGCTGAAGTCCAGGATGGTTGAGTCCTGGCGGGAAGTCCAGTTGGGTCCACGGGACCTGACAACTGGCTGAAGACCAAGTTGGTTGAGACTTGGCAGGAAGACCAGGGTGGTTGAGCCTTGACAGGAAGTCCTGGTGGTCAAGAAGTCAAGTAAAGCTGCACAAAGGGTAAGTGAGGTAAGTCACTGGAGGAGTAGGAGAGGACGCGTTCCCCGTCGAGAGAACAGTAGGCGTCGGTTCGACCTAGGGCTCCATTTCGGAGACCAAAGTCAGAACCAAGACAGCTAAGGCTGTATAATCTAACACTGTGTTTTATTGTGTTTTGGACTAACCCTGGATGCAGGACCAAAGGAAGGAGTGTCTGCAGCTCAGATAGCCTCAAAGGAGTGAGGTAGTAGCTGAGTAGGGCGCCCGGAGTGTCCCGGGCGCCCCCAAGGGCCATACAAAACAGGTAAAGCAAAAGAGGGTTCGAATACATGCTGGGCCGGGCGCCCCGGTGCTTCCGGGCGCCCCCGCTGCTCCCGGGCGCCCCCTGCTCTGCGGGCGCCCCCATGCGCATACCTCAAACCGAACCCCTCGAAGCCAAGGAGATAGAACGTTGACCCGGTCAATCCGGGCGCCCCGAGCGCTCCGGGCGCCCCGGTCAAAGCGGATCCAGAGGATCAGACGCGACCGAGAGCTCTGCGGATCAGAGGCCACGTGGGGGGCGCCCCCGACGTCCCGGGCGCCCCCAGGCCCTATATAAAGGGCCCTCGACCCCATACTTCTAACAACAATCCTTTCAACGTCTCAAAGTTCTTCTACGTTCGCGCCTTGCTCCGGAAACGCCTCACCTCGAGCCGACGACGTCCTGCTGCCCCAAAAGAGTCGACCTACTCCGGACGTCGGTAAAAAGAAAAGTTTTTTTTAATACTTTATTGCATCTCATTACTTGAAAGTGTGGGGTTGTCGCACTTTCAATTCTTTTGTACTCGCCTACTCTATCGGGGTTGACCGGTAGAGAGTTTTAGTGGATTGCCCAACGGAAAGGTCCGAGGGACCTGGGAGTTCGAGTAGGAGTCGCCGAAGGCTCCGAACGAAGTAAAACTACCTGTGTCGTCTGTATTGGCTTTTCGTTCGTGTTTTATTTGTTCCGCTGTGCACGCTTTTTTAAAAAGCGCTTTAATTTTTTAAAAAGTCACGTGATTCACCCCCCCCCCCCCCTCACGTGCATCGATCCTACACAGAAGACAATTAGCTTAGCACATTCACTGCAACAAAGCCTGTGATGTTGCTTATAAGAGCAATTAATATTGGCCCAACTATGACCTTGGCATTCTGAGATAATCCAAACTTCCAGTATCACTCTAGCCAAGAAATTGCATCAAATAAAGTTGTTACAATCTTCTAGGCTTCATGCACTCAACTATTCATGTCAGGCACAACCACTGGACATGCAGAAAAGAATATGCATAATTTGTCTCTCCAGAATCAATTGTGGAAAATATTTGGTATTGGCAGCTCTTAGACTAGAAGGTTACATTCTAGGGATATCTATACCTGATTTTTAAGGGAGTGTTGAAAGCGGCACCAGGAGACATTTGATAATTGTGAATGCAGATATTGTTGCAAAGCAGACAAAAAGTGACTCATTTGTTGCCTGAAAAAAAGTGAGATTAAACAATGAAACAGTTAACGTTTTAATTTCTTATAAGACATATCACTTTTTATGATCGATAAAATGATCCGGTTTCAGATATCTTAAGCATGCAAAAAACATTAAGATACATAAAAAAAATGGATATGCCAACATCATGTAGATATAAATTATACAGCAATAGGTGTAACAAACATCACCCAGAGTCTAACTTTCAAGCAGCAAACAAAATTGCCATAATCCATAATAGGTTGCAATGCTGCTTTAGGAATTTTGTATTTTATAATTTTTTTATTCAGTAAACCTACATAGTTGGGACTTGGAAATTTCACTTTGATTATCCACTATATTCTACATACCAGTTCTGTCAAGCAATACAGATGAAAAATTAAGCCATAGTGATCAGTGAAAGTTCATGAAAGTTCTCAAAGGAACCTTAGATGTAAGGACAATTCAATTCAGGGGATGAAAATAATAACGGAGGATATATCTGCAATATAGGATCACATCACTGTGTTGTTCAGAATGAAACTGATGCAAACATTATAACCATGCCAAAAAAAGTCGTGCTCTTATGGATGATGAGACCACGGTGTTTCTGACATAACAAATGTAAAAGACATGTCTTGAACAACCAAGAGAATCTTTGTGATATGAAAGATAAGTAAATATCAACCATCTAAAGATGGCTATGTTGATTGCTACCTTTGAATCTAGGATATATTAGAGTTTCATTTAAACATTAAAATTATTGGAAAAAGGAGGAAAATGGACATTTAATAATCTTTTCTTCTCACATGTGCATGAAGAGGCAATAGTATTTTGTACCTTAATTTCATCAAGATGTTTAGATCTGCTTCTTGGTACTTTGAATCATGGCCATGTATTATTGAATGCATCAGTGCCTGTCAAATGATAAATCAACCAATCAAAATACGAGTCAATTCATCATATTATCATCTACCATAAAGAATAACAGAAACAATTAGGTGGTAGAAGTGGGCCACGTGCCACAGTATTTATCAAGTGCAGACATCAAAAGACTAGTAAAAATTATAGATTGTGTCATGTTTTACCAATTTTTCTATGCATCTTCCTTCAGTTACTAGAATCAAACTGATAACCATGACTATTTAATAAGTCACCAAATAATACAAAACATATGCAGCGCCGTCCACAAACATAAAGTAGCATTTGATCTTTGGATGTTATTGGAAGGAAGACAATAAGTCTAATACTAAATCCCTTCACGATGTCAGTTTCCTTGTATCCATTCTACCCTCTTTCCCACTCATCCTATCTTCCCCTCCCTTCTAAGCTAGGTTTCATCCATTCCTCTCCATATTCAAGTGAAAGTGTATGAACTATTCTTTTTTTCCAAATAGTTTTGTTCATCAAGAAATAGCTTGTCAAATCTATGACTAGAGATTTCATTACAAAATAATACCTTTAAATGGTACCAAACTCCAGCCAAGGAAGAAGTAGCAAGTTTCACTTGAATAAGATGACGAAAAATCTCAGCATATATCTGAAGAGCAGCAGGTGTCACAATGATTTTGATGGGCCAGTCAACTGTATAACCTAACAGCATTAAGTCAAAAACATCCACACCTGCAAATTCGACAACTTCAGCACATACACAAAATTACAAGTAGAAGTTCTGAAAATGAATTTTCACTGGCAACTGTAGGCACCAGTAGAATGCATACCTGCTGAAGAAGTTGACAGGGTAACACTGCTTTGTCGGTTCATGTACACATATAACCTCTCTTTATATTTATCAGTCTCGCATGAAGATCTTTGCAATGCCAGCTCAAGGAGGCCCTGAATCTCTGCTACTTTCTTCTCTGGTTCAGTAACAGACCATTTCTGTGCACAACACCATAATCTTACTAACAACTATATGAACAAGACATAAAGAGATGTATATACTTAAGGATATAAACATGAATGCTTTCTCAATTGTTTTCAACCTTAACAAAACGGTCAGACTACAATAAAGTACCTGTTTACAAACAGAGATAACGAATGTGTCTGCCCAATCTGCCATTTCCATGAAATGGTATCGCCTCAAAGCCAATAAATGTTCATGCAGGTCAAAACCTTCCTCAAGCAACTTAATAGTGAAGTTGCTGACATACTGATATCTAGTGCTGTTAAGGACTAATATGCCAAACTTTGTTATGACTTGGTAGAAACGACACTAGGCTGGGTGAAAAAAAGCAAATGAAGAAGAGCATAAAGCACCAATGCAAACACATGCAGAGATTATATTCTTTAGCATTTTCTAAGCAATCATAAGTAAATCACAGCATTTGCACAAGGCAATAAAAAAAATATTCAGATTAATTTATAGAAATTTGCTAGAAAATCCTCAAGAAAATTTCACATGCAAACTTATTCTCATGAATCTGAACCGCAGATCAGCTAGTGTGCCCATAAAAGGATTATGCCTGCATCTTTGTGCTGCTACGTATTAAGTGCTCATCTACCCTATGGTTAGAATTGTGATCATTATCATTATGTAAACGGAGTTTAAAGATGAGTCATACTACATAATTTATCTACATTATCACAAGTTGAGAAATTTTAGTTCCTAGTAAGAAAACATAGTGGCAACGAGTTGGAACCACAGCACGCAAAGCTTCCATCAAGAGTATGTTTTTGCAGATTAAATGGATATTTCAAAGGTCCAGAGCATTGTATATTAAAGGTTAAAACAACACAGACAAAGTACTCCACCCATTTTATTTTAAGAACTATAACATTAATTCCTCAAAATAACCAATGAGCAACTCTGACCAGTAAACAAGCATATCAGAAACACATCACAAGGCAAAAAAAGAATGTAATAAAGTTCCTAAACAAGCACAGACTTGCTGCTATAAATTTTTTTTCTAAAAAAAAGCGAGTCAAAAGACAATCCAGGATTGTAGCATATGATAACATAGTTTATAATGAAAATATAAGGTGCTCGAGAAAGATTGATCTAAGATAAACTAGAACATTCAACTTTACCATGAAGCAGCTAACACAAATACATTGTGACAAAGAAAGATTCTAGTGGTAAAGCATGACAATGAAATGCATAAATCAGCTAGTACAAAGAGCAATCCTAAAAACATGTAAAACAGAGAAAAACAACAGAGTTCCACAGAGAAGAGTTAGCTATACTGTCCTTGTAAGAAGAATATTAACACCACACTTGTAGTTCATATAAAGTGAATATTGAAACTTAATAGGGGGCTCAAGGATACTGAAGTAAAGTTTCTTGTGCTATGCATTTGTCAATTACGACATCAAGAGGCATCTCAGAAATTGTTGCTAAATTGTATGATTTGTCTTCAGTGCAAATGTTAATATCATCACAGGAATATTTTAATGAACCCACCCAGGTTGCACCCC
Source organism: Boesenbergia rotunda (assembly GCA_024364735.1). NCBI lineage: Eukaryota > Viridiplantae > Streptophyta > Magnoliopsida > Zingiberales > Zingiberaceae > Boesenbergia > Boesenbergia rotunda. Next base: position 190,707 of record JAGFNQ010005805.1, read on the forward strand.
CCGATACGTTTGCAGGGATATTGTGAGATGTGGGGTGTGCCTCCCTTGATGCAGGTGATGAACAAGTTGGATAAGAATGTTGTTGTTCTTCAACACTATGTTGATCATAGTCATCAATAGTTCTACCTCTGCCATTAGAGGAATCAAAATTGACAAGCCGAGAAGATTCATTTTGCAACCGATGATCAGGGATGGCCATCATACTTCCCAAATAATAACAAGGATCAACCATCTTTGAGAAGTCAAAATATGGAAAGTGTGAATATCTTTTATTGTTAGTTGTATCCTTTGATTTGCCAATGTTGTTAAAGCATGACAAGTTTGTCAAATTGGGATTGGCACTAAGATCATAGTGGTCGCTGCTATTCAATGATGAAAAGATATCCAAAGAGTGAGGTTGATTTATGGCACTCGTGAATTCAGATCCTTTAAGAATACCTACGCGTGAACAAGGGGGGACAACTTTATCATAATTTAATTCTGTATTCTCCAATGCATGTGTTTTCTCATTTGGCATCAGTATAAAGTTCTTGGTTAAACATGGTTCTTTTAAACCACTGCTGTTCAGCATATCATAAGAAGAACTAGTTGGAAGCCAGCACTGATCTGAATTGTGTCCATCTACGGGCACAGGAGTCGTGCTTGATTTCTCATCACCACCAAAATTGAAGATTGAACTTTCACTCATGTTTTCATCCTTACAAGAAACAGTTGGAGTCTCAAGGCCCTGACGTTTGACACTATTATCATAATAAGCCTGAGAGGAGCAGAGCCTTCCAGTTTTAATGGAGTTTTGGAGTAGATTTTTTCTCTCATGACTTGAAAATGAATTTGAAAATAGAAAACAATCTGCCAGTGATGCATCACTATGTGGAATGAGAGAACTCTCAGATTCAATTTCATCTTCAGAACTATAAGAAGATGAAGCCTCTGAATTCAGTAAAGGTTCCAGAGCAGGTGAAGAGTCATCAGATGTATAAGATGCATCAGTATTCTTTTGACTTCTATCTCTGAAACCAGAACATAACTGGTGAAAGGATGTAAATTTTTATGATAAAAACTGGAAGCTACACTCAAAAGTCATTGAAACATGAATTTGCTAATTAGAATAACGAAATTTTAAAGATGTTGATGTAAATCAGACTGAAGAAGTCCTTACATTTTGGTAGCTTCTAATTCATCAGAACTTGTAGAGAAGATGAAACTTCCATTTGGAAGAAAAAGCATAGGGATGCGAGGATTCCTTTCACCAAACATGTTTGAGGCACCAGATGTCTTAACCTGCACCAGCATGTTTTTTAAATATATGCAAGGTACTGATAGTTGTCAATATCTAAGTGAAAGATAAAAACGTATAAAATAAGTACTGTCTTAGTTCCTTGGACAAGGATGGCGCTGGAACTTAAGATTTATTATCAAGAGCATAAAGAGATTACAACTAGGTTGATATAAATCTCTGGCCCAAAATATAATGTCAAATAATGATGTGGAACTAAACATTCGAATATTCCCCACTCAAACTGGATAAATATCTATTATGTATTGTTAACACACAAAAACATGATTGAGTTACAATGTCTTAGCAAAAATATCAGCAAACCTATTCTTTGAAAGAGAAGTATTGTGTGTTAATTTACTTGGACATAATAACATCCTGAATGAAGCAAGAGACAACAACAACAAATTTAGCGTGTTCATAAAATATTGGATCACTTGCAATGTGAATCCACGCCATGTGCCCCATGTCCCAGGCTTGAGTCAAATCACTTAGCATGGGTAAGAATCCATGTCGAAGTATAGTAGACAAAATTGCTGATCATTTACGATTCAAATTACTAATTTTTCATGTCAATTGGTTATCTTCAAAAATAGTATTTGCATGTAGAAGTTGGTTAAGCTCCCAAATTTACAGGACTAAATATTTCAAGTCTCATGCATTTCAGGATTTGCTTTGATCACAACAAAAATGAATGTAACAAAACCTCCAAGAGTGTTAAATGAGAATGCCAAAGATGGATGCAAAAAGTAGAGAAAAATAAACTAGAAAATACCTACACGTGATAGGTTTGCATATCCAATTAAGTATTTAAATGACTCTTACCGTGTGATCCATGCTTCGGTATTGAATATCAAAGTTCGAGAAAAATATGACAAGTTTTTCAAGCATCAATTGATAAATATTTTGCCTCTGGTAAATCAAGGCATCAATTCTCTGCTTGCAGAATGTTAATGAGTTTGAAAGGAATACAGAATCAGTTGGCATGCCAGACCAACAAGGAAGAATCTCCTTGATATTGACCAAATTGTAATGGGTATTAGCTCTTTCTCCAATAACCAGATCAAATAAGCTCAGAAATTTGACAAGAACTTGAAGTTGTAATCCAGCTCGGATAAGGGGGCCCTGAACATTGCTAAGAAAGCAAGGGACCAAGATTTCAACTTGTTCCTACATTACAAATGAGTAAAAAAATCAGATAATAATTGCAGAAAGCAAATGTTGGTATGAAAGATATGACCAATGTATATCCAAGAAAAATATTTAAACGGGGCTATAGAGCTGGGGCAGATAAGGGACAGGAGAACAGAGGGGAATAGGAAGTACCTTTATCTCTGACATAAAATAGTCATTAACAGATTCACTTGTCCCATAGGACTCCAATGATTTGTGCAAAAGAAACTCCTTGTAAGGATCATTTATGTTTCCACGAAATATCCATTGTTTGATGAAATTACAGTAGGGTTCACATGCACGGACAAAAAGAAGCTTGAGAAGTGGCTGATGAACTGGATCAGCATCCTTTTGCAATGACAAAGAGAAACCTTTTGTCAGCCTAGACAAAATTAATTATATTATTTAAACTTAGATAAGTTTTACAAACATCTAACAGGCTACCAAATTAAGTTGACTAGCAAATCCTATCTGAAATTATTTTCTTAATATGCCATCCATGAAACTTTATCTGGCAATTCAACTAGAAAATTGGCCAATAAAAAATGTTATGTTGATTATAGAACTGGTAGATGGCAAGCACATGATAGAGAAAGGCAATATACTTGGTGACTCTTGATCCTTCGGAACAGACAAAGTCCCTTTGCTATAAAAATCATAATATATTGAAGTGGATGTTGATTAATTAACAACAGATAAGATAAACAAGAACATATTCAGAAATTGCAAAATGGTTAGCAGAAAGAAACTAAGACAGTTTTAATCGACTTACACGGAGTTGAACATACAAATATGAGAGTAAATCCACTCCTCTTGGGAAGTTATTAAACTCTATGTTGGCTTCACTTGTCAAAGCCTCTCTAGATAATGCAAGATTAGCAAACCTAGGAAAGCAGATGTTTCCAAGGGTTTCAATTTGTGTTCTCAATTCATTGGTGTGTAGAAAGACCTCTAAGATAGTAACTCCAGAGTGAGAAAATCTCGAGAGACCACAGGAAGAATCAGGAAGAATAGAAGATTTCTGTTGACCCATTCCTGAGCGCCTCAGTCTAACTGATGCCTGCAAAGTATTCAAGGAACCAAAGTATCCTTGAATAATTAATTTGACAGCTACAGCAAATGCTTGGTTAACTAAACTATAAGGCGGGTATGTCCATATTCCTCCAGTAGTATTAACTTCCTCATTCGCTGACGATTTGGGATCTGGAAATTTGATATCTTGTTGGCTGTTACTCCTGCATCCTTTTTGCAAAACTGCTTTTATATCTCGGCTTGGACACATAAAGAAGTCAACAAACTTCTGGAGCAAGTATACAACTAAACCTGCTTGGCTAGCACATTTAAGGATCTTCCCCAAAGCACTAGTGCTCAATGATCGACACCATAAAATAGGAACTCTCTGAGAAGTTCTGTCAGCTGGATAGGAAGAAAATATCTCTGACATCTTATCAATTTCCATTATCGATGTCTTTACACCTATCAATGCATTCAAAACTAAGTGAACCAACTTAGCTTCCTGCACAAAGGGTATCGCAGATAAAAAAATAAATGTTTTAAGATAGTTGTACACTGAAACAAAGCAATATGGCACAGTATCATCATCGAGGTCAGAATAAATTTTGAAATGCAAATTCAAAATTTAATTTCAAAGGAGAATAAAAGAAAAATATTTCATAGAGGCTTCTTTAAAGTTGAGACTGATATAGAAACTAAACTATAAAATCTACAACATAAATATACATGGCAGGTCTGAATTTAAACTTTAAAATACAATATTTTCTTTTCAATCACAAAACAACCTGAAGCTTCCACATTTATATGCGTAATATTAGTTTTAGCTGCCCAAGTTAAGCATTTAAGATTCATCAACACAACTATATGCACTTGTCGTAGTCACAGACTGCATTAGCCTATCCTATCAATTAGACAGACCTATCTAAACATTTATATTATGAAACGTTATATACCTCTTCCAGATAGAGATTCACAATCGAAGTCCTTGGTGGGTTATTTATAGTTCAGAACATCTAAAAAAATACTGTATGGTCAGAAAAAATTATTCGAGAAAACGAACTTGCTATGCCATCAGCCCATCGCATATCCAAAATATTACAGAATATGAGAGAAAACAGCAAGGCAAAATTAGAGTAAAAGCTGGAGATAAATTCGCCTACAGATTGACAGAGAATGAACGAATTGAAAAAATTACGTGAAGGAATCGTAATAAGCAAGTATGGGCTTACGGAAATCGACGAGGAGCCATTTGTCGGGTCACAAAATTCGCCGCAGGCATCAGAGCATCGAACCACGCCGCCCTCGGACGGGATCGATTCCCATGTCTTGGGAGGGGTCCATGGGTCGTCGACCTTTAGGCTCTGAAGCAGTGTGGAGAAGTTGGGATCGATCTCCATTTGACACACGAGGAGAGACGGTACCAGACCTGCCTGGTTAGGTTTAGGGTTTATAACCACTCTTCTTCCCAAAAAGCAAGAGTCTTTTCCCGTCTCCACCGCTGCTCGGACCCCTTGATTCTTCCTATCTGAGACCACATCTCGACCCCGACGTTCCTTTCTTTCTTCGCTCCGTAAGATAGCCGAAGCCAGGTAAATCAGAAAAATATCTCAAGTAGAGGGAGCGGGATGCAAACAGGCGTCGAACAGGTGATAGGAAGCTCTTTCCGCAGGTTGGAAACCCTCTAGGGCAGGGCTGCGGTCTCAGGCCGCCGGCAGGGAAGTAGCAGTTAAAGTGAAGGCGCTTCCCACCACTCTCAGCTCTCGAAATGGGAAACTCCGAGATCTGTCAGCGGCGGCGGCGGCGCTTCCTAAGTCAGTGGCAACGGCGACGACGAGCAACACGGCGACGGAGACGATCGCGAACAGTACGTGAGTTCGCATAAATACCAATTTAAAATAAAAATTGTTTGAATTTCATTTTTTCAAAAGAATAAAAAGAAATATATAATTAATGTTTTAACATTATTACATAATGAAGTTTCTTTTTTTTGTTACGGATTTATGTCACAATTTATATAAAATAATACAAAAAATTTTCTCGACTTTTAAAAAATAAAATATATAATATAATAACTTTTTTATTCAAGTTGGGTTGCGTTATATTATTGTAAAATATTATATCTATTGATTATATATTTTTAACTAAAATAAATATTATATAAATAAAGTAAAAGAAGATGTCAAAATTTTGACTAAAATTTATTTTTGAATGCAAATGAATTTGAGACGGTTGATCATTGAAAAACACTTGTTTAATTCTTCCAAAGCCAACCGATAAAAGATATAACGAAGAGAATAAATAAAGAGCAATCATATAAAGAGTGAAAATAGGAGAGTAAAAATTATGGTGAATAATATGGCATGATGTGATATGATATGATATTTTATATATACGCGTTCGATTATCGCTTGGATACCATCGGCGGCTTTCGGCCGCCGGCCCGAATCAAACTATACCCTGGAGGACACGATGAACCTGTCAGAGATCGTACATGAAAAGTGCTACGTCATTCATTATAATTTTTACTCTTCTATTTTCACTCTCCAAATTATTATTCATAAATAAAAAAGAATAGTTTTTTTTCACAAATCAATCATTAAGCAAATAGTTTTAGAATTCTCTCCTCGAATAGTGCAACACAAAAAAACAAACTCTTGCCTAACAAAGAAGTTAAGTCTAGAGAAGAAAACACAAAATTAACAAGTTAGAAGCATAGTTTGCAGAATCGCGATCCTGGATCGTAGGATCGTACGATTCTACGATCCTACGGCAGAAAACGATCCAGAATCGCGCAGAATCGTTTTTTGTAGCAGGATCGCAGCAGGATCGGTAGGATCGGACAGAATCGGACAGGATCGTATAGGATCGGACAGGATCGGAACAGAATCGGAACAGGATCGATGAAAGCTTTAAGAGGTCATAACTTTTGACTCGGATTGAATCACGTGACCTATAATATATCAAATTGAAACTCGTTCAAAGATCTACAAGTTAATTTTAAGATTAAATCCCAAAAAATATTGTTTAAAGCCTTTTCAGAGGCCCAAAAGATTATTAAACTTTTTTATTATTTTTTTTATCTTTTACATCGTTAGTGTTAGTGTTTTAAGATTATTTAAATATCTATTTAATTATTTTTTAGTTAGTTTTTGATTAATAATATTATGTTATATCTTTTTTCTAAAATGATGAGTCTTTAGATGTCTATTATCTAATAGGTTGACAATTAAATTGGATCATCTTGTAATAAATAAAATATTCTTGAAATTAAACGTGATTATTTTCATTATAGTGTTAATAAAAATTGTATATTTTTTCATTTTAAGGGTTTTTGATAGGATCGTACGATTTTACGATCCGATCCTGACCGATCCGATCCTGACCCCAAATCGATCCTGTGTAGAATCGCGATTCTACGAACCTTGGTTAGAAGGTATATGTGTGCGTGCACATGCTAAATGGCAAAGTATAGTATTCTAGAAAGAATTGACGACGATGTTTAGTCATCGGAGTTTTGTCCACGTGGAAGTCGCTATAGCAGGGAGGAACTCAGTGCCCTACGAGATCAACACGAGCGTTAGGGGAACACATCGGAGATTGTCCGGTGGAGCCCACTCCGACGCTCAAGTCAGTGTATTGAGGGAGAGTAAAGGCAGCAAGAAAGGAAATGTGTGTAGAGTTGAGAGAGCATAACCTCCTTACCGGAGGTGTTGGGCTGCCTTTTATACTGATGGCAGCAGACTTGGCACGTTCCCTTGATCTGTGCCACATCTACATGACTCATGCCACGTCTTCCCCCTCTTTCGGCGGTTACCGGATAGTCTTTGAAATGGTCTGCGTCGTTATCACGCTTCGACCCGTTGCGACATTTAAAGGTCTTGATGACTCCTTATGACGGGGATGTATATCCGTAGATTCGCAAAGAGGGGGGAGCCTGGTACTTGAGGTCGCTCGTTACATGGGTTCCGCCTCCCGAGGTGATCTCGGGGTCTTCCGGTTCGAGTGGACGCTATAACTCCCGAGGGGCTCTCAGGCCTCGACCCCCGGGGTGATCTCGGGAGGGGTCTCCTAGCTGACCCTCTAGGGTGTGCCCCCTGAGGGGGGTCCTGAGGCCCGGGAAGGAGGGTCACTTCGACCCATCGTGTCATATCACGCAGCTTCTTCATCTCACGTACCCGCCACGGGCTATTCAACCCCATCATAAGTCTCTCTCTTCAAGTCTGGTTAAAGGAAGTGTGGCTGACTGATCGGACTAGTGCGGAGATGAAGAAGCTGAGTTCCTACAGGACCTTGTATATGTGGCAGCTCCTTCAATAAGGGGCCCTCGGATTACAATCATCACCCCGAGTCCCGAGAAATCCCCTTTTTGGTTTTCTCTTTCCCAAAAAGGTTTCTACGACTCTTGAGGTATTATAATGATACCAGTCTCTCCGTTATAAAGGCGCATGACGTTTTTTCTGATGGCAGCAAGGTACCTCCGCAAATACCTCGTCGCCACGTGCTTCAGTGACCCTCTCCACGAACTCATACTGACGTGCGCCGCTGTAGCTGGCTCACGTCAGGCGACTATCCCTGGCGCGGCAGTTTCTTACTTTCCACGTGTCTTTTCCCTATGGCGTTCAGGCAGGCGGCGTCTTAGGTATAAAGGGGGGAAGATAAGGACGTTAGGTCTACCTACGACTTCGTGGTTGGGTGCCCTTCGTCTTCCCATAAGGTCTCTTTCGCCCGTAAGTAGTTTGTTTCTTTCTTGTCTCTTCCTTTAGGAACCATGGAAGGTTATCAAGCAGAGTGGTATGAGTCTGCCTCCTCAAGAGTGAAACCGGAGGCTCTGCAGGCGGCCATCGAGGCCTACGACATCCCGGCCGAGATGGCGGTGGTTATCCCCAAGGTAGACCAGACGCCAATGGAGCCTCCTGTAGGCATGCCGACCTTCTTCTTAGGACAGGTGGAGTTAGGACTCCATTTCCCTATCCCTCCTTTCTTCATGAACATAGCCTCTTACTTTAATATACCTCTCCACCAGATGACCCCTAATGCCTTCGCCCAGATGGGGGGCGTATATTGTCTTCAAGTTTTTTGACCTCGCCCTGACGCCTTATCTTTTTCATTCCTTCTTTGTCCCAATCGGTTCTAGGAGAGTCTTCAGCTTCTCAGTCCGACCAGGCCATAAGTTTTTAGGAGGGTTTCCCTCTTCGGACAAAGGGTGGAAGGAGAGGTTTTTCTTCATTCAACTGCCTACATTGCCCTTCAGTCCCCTTCGTTGGATAGAGGCTCTCCCTGATCCTCCCTCTTTAGGGGAATTTCTTCAGAGTTCTGCCTATCGGCGTGCTAGGAATGTACTTGCTAGCATGGAGTTCAGCGGCCCGATACTGGTGCAGAGTGAGGAGCTTATGTTCCGGGCAGGTCTTAGCCCCAAAGTGACCCGAATCAGCTCCAGCCTCGGTATGTTTGTCTTTTTGATGAATGTCTGTTATTTCTGACTAATGTTTTCTTGTTTGTCAATTGCAGAGGAAGTCATGTTCGCCAAGGTGATGGGTCGACTTATCAGGTGGGAGGAGGCCAACAAGGCGACGCTAAATCCTCCCCCGGTCGTCCCTGAGGCACCACCTGCGCCCACCGAGTCCTTGGAGGGGATTGCTGACTCGTTCCGTGGGACGGCTTCGCCCGAGAGGGTGGAAACCACTGTTACATCCCCACCGGTTGCGAGTCGAGGGCCTTCAGATCAACAGGTTAACCCTGTGGTGGACCTTCCCTCTGGAGGTGGCTCACCCCCAATTGTTGTCCGTCCCGAGGGGGTTAGCGAGGAGTCTTCCCCTCCTATCGCCCCTTCGACAGTCCAACTCACTGGTCGGCAGAAGAGGCGACTCCCAAAGGGCTTGGGTCCCAAACGGAAAAAGCTGTGCTCCGCGGGCCCTGACCCCCTCCCCTCTGTGCCTGAGGAGGCGGTCACTCCTTCCGAGGGGGGAGTGTATGTTCCTGCATCTTCTCCTGTTCCTTCGGCCGCCACTCCGGAGATGGTCGGCACAGCTCCTAGTTTCCCTTCGACCGACCTGGCCGAGGTCTCGAAGGGTAAGAAGGTATTGCGTACCCAATACCAGATGAGACTTGACCGCCTAAAGAAGAAATTGGACGCAGCATTGGAGACCTCAATGCAATCTCCCCCCCCCCCAGTGCAATTGAAGGAGGTGCCACCTGAGGGGGCCTTGTCTGAGGGGAGTCCTAGCTCCGAGGAGGGTGAGCCCGACCCCTCCAGCATGCCCCCCTGAAGCTCCTGTTGTCCAAAGACTTCCTCCTCGCCGAGGTACGCCGTCGTCTGAAGGGAGGATGGACACATCCAGGTCCCCAGGAGGGGCACCCGTGCAAATCTCGGCGGGACGCTAACCACTCTCCGGGAGACCCTTCTGAAGGTATAGGATATTGTTGCCTTGAATATTGTCTTGTATACTCTCTGACCCCTTGATGCCATGACAGGCAGCCGAAGACTGCCTAACAGCTGGCCGAGGTTTGTACTCCTAGCCTCGGGTTGAAGCTTTAATCCGCCAGGCCTTGCGAGCTGAAGCTACCGTTGATCACGAGCGGCGGGCATGCCTGATGCAGGCGGAGGTCAACAGAGCTCTCTGTGCGAAGGTAGAGCATCTGCTGGGCCTCGTGCAGGACAAGGAGATGACCCTTCAAAATTCCCAGCACCGAGAACGCCTGGCGCCCGAGAAAGTTGTGGCTGTTACCCAGGAGCTGCTCCATATGACACAGGAGAGGGACCAGCTTCAGATGAGGGAGAGGAAGCTGTCGGGTGACATCCGACTCATGGTCATCTCGACCGAGAGTCTGAACGCGCGTGTTAAAGATCAGGCGCAGCAACTGGGTCAGAAGGAGTCCGCCCTTCTGATGGCAACTGATTGTGCATCTGTCATAGAGGATGACCTGGCCCAGGCTCGATCGGAGGTCTGGGCCACGTCGGACAGACTCAGAGCGGCTCTGGCCGATCACGATGAGATGTCAGTCGAGCGAGGACAGTTGAGGAGTGCCCTCGCAGCAGCTGAGGCTGAGCTCCACGCCCTTCGGGCTGCTGAAGCTTCTCGCTCCCAGGAGACTGAAGCAGACTTCAAAGCGAAGTTCTTGGAGTCGACTGAATTTCGTGCTATCATCGCCGACCAAGTAATGAAGCACTTGCAGCAAGACTTTCATGGGGCTATCGATCAGTTGAAGAAGGATCAGCTTCTACCTCCCCATGCCGACGCCCATTTGTGAGTGACTGTTGAGTTAGAGAGGGGCTCCCCCCCCCCCCCCCAGGACCCAGAAATGTAGGACTGTATGTTTACTAGGGAGCTGGGCTCTGCTATAACAATTTTGATTAACATGATCATTTCACTTTTCTGTTTTGCGCATATTCTTAGACTCGATTCCACGTGTCGAGTGTCTTTGCCACGAAGCCTGAGGGAAATCAAAGGGGTAGAAGTTTTTCCTGAGGTCAATCCTGGGTACAAATCTCCCGCGATAACTCTGCAAGCCCCCAGCACTGGCCCGCATTTATTTCCCTGTTGGGCCCCTTTCAACCTTTCCTCCTTTGAGTGGAGGGTGGTTCTCGAACCATCGCCTCTATCCCATATGCAACGTTTTTGAATTAACTCATAAAGAATTGCGAGTTCCTAGGCGTGGTGAAGGCATGTTGACCGATGCGACACTTTAGAGTTGGCGTCTGTTGCTATTCTCGGGCCACGCTTGCATAAATGCGTGGAGAGGCAAAAGTCACTATAAATTAGGGGAGAAGGATGTATCGTCTTCTATATTCATTCCACCTTCTTCCCTTTTTGCAGCGAGATGTCGGTGTCTTCTCCTGCACCCCTTTTGGTCGCCGAATCCCTTGACACCGCCGGAGAGGGTAGCGGAGATGCGGTAGTATTTCTGGTCGGGAGGACCAGCGAAGGTGGAACTTTGTGCCACACATTCCTTGCTGGGGAGCATGGCGGAGATGATGTCCAGGGTCTCGCTGAAGATCCTGGCAAAGATGGGACTCCGGGATTATCCTAGGAGTCCAGAATAGACGTTATATGGCCTGCCAGGGGGCATGAATGAGATGACATGGCCAAACGGTTGCCTCCCCCTGGGCGGCCTCGTCTGCCTCAAGCGTCATTCTCTTCCGAATCCTCTTTTCCTTGAGTTTTGGGGATCAGATGGTGTTTGCAAGGGATGGTGAGGCAGCATCACCGAGAGGGGAGCTTATTCTATTAAGGCGATTCTTCTTTGCGTCTCCTCTTCCTCCTTCTGGACGTTGCCGCGAATTCATCTTTGCAGGAAGAAATAGCCGAGGTCTTCAGATGGAGTCGTGCTACCCATGTGTTATCTCAGGCGTCCTCATCTGTTACCGACTACTCGGATGTAGTACTCAGAAGGTGGTCGCAAATTCAAGAATCACGTCGACGGACTCCCACGCACCACCTATTTAGAATACGATTCCGAGCCCAGTGACCCCGCAGGAATAACATCGGAGAAAGCAAAGGCCCAAGTAGAAGAGCGCTTTCTCTCACAAGATTTTTCGATTGTATCTTGATAATTCTCTGAGATATTGACCTCCATGTATTTTTCATATAAATAAAATAAAATTTGTGTCACCTCATGTATGTGTATGTCTGTATTGCCTTAGTACTTTAACATCTCACCTGTTTCTCCTTTTGTTGGGTAATCCCCCTTACCATTGCTTCTGCAGCGCCTCCCTGTCCCGAGCGTTCGAGATATCGCTGGACATCAAGATTTGTGTCCTTGGTGGGGAGACTGTAGCAACCTGGACCAAGTCTAAGTACCCTTGGCATCGGCTGCACCGCAGGGTATTAGGGTTTTTACTCTTGGTTGGGTGTAACAACCCAGACCAAGTCTAAGTACCTCGGGCATCGGCTGCACCGCGGGGTATTAGGGTTTTGAGTACTTGGTCGGGCGTAACAACCCAAACCAAGCTTAAGTACCCTGGGCATCGGCTGCACCGCGAGGTATTAGGGTTTTGGGTACTTGGTCAGGCGTGGCAACCCAGATCAAGCCTAAGTACCCCGGGCATCGACTGCACCGTGAGGTATTAGGGTTTTGGATACTTGGTCGGGGCGTGACAACCCAAATCAAGTCTAAGTACCCTGGGCATCGACTGCACCGTGAGGTATTAGGGTTTTGGTTACTTGGTCGGGCGTGGTAACCCAAACCAAGCCTAAGTACCCCGAGCATCCGCTGCACCGTGAGGTACTAGGGCTTTGGGTACTTGGTCGGGCATGGCAACCCAGACCAAGCCTAAGTACCCCGGGCATCAGCTGCACCGCGAGGTATTAGGGTTTTGGGTACTTGGTCGGGTGTGGCAACCCTGACCAAGCCTAAGTGCCTCGGGCATCGGCTGCACTGCGAGGCATTAGGGTTTTGGATACTTGGTCGGGCGTGGCAACCCAGACCAAGTCTAAGTACCCCGGGCATCGGCTGCACCGCGAGGTATTAGGGTTTTAGGTACTTGGTAGGGCGTGGCAACCCAGACCAAACCTAAGTACCCCGCGCATCCGCTACACCGCGATGTATTAGGGTTTTGAGTATTGGTCAGGCGTGACAACCTAGACCAAGACTAAGTACCCTGGGCATCGGCTGCACCGCGAGGTATTAGGGGTTTGGGTACTTGGTCGGGCGTGACAACCTGGACCAAGATTAAGTACCCCGGGCATCGGTTGCACCGCGAAGCATTAGGGTTTTGGGTACTTGGTCAGGCGTGGTAACCCAGACCAAGCTTAAGTACCCCGGGCATCGGCTGCACTGTGAGGCATTAGGGTTTTGGGTACTTGGTAGGGCGTGACAACCCAGACCAAGCCTAAATACCCCGGGCATCGGCTGCACCGCGAGGTATTAGAGTTTTGGGTACTTGGTAGGGTGTGACAACCCAGACCATGTTGGGACCGGGTGCATGTCGACAAGGATACGAGTTCGTAAAATTTTAAATTTTTACGTGCAGCGGAAGAATTTGCATAAAATAATTTTCTAAATTATTTTAATTTCGTATCTAGCATGCAATCTTATAGTGTGTTGACCTAATCATAAAATAAAACTTTGCGGAATAGTAAACTAATTTACCAAGTACCTCGCGTAACTTGAAGTAAGGGACGAGATCCAACCGTAGCGTCCCTTGGAAGCTTCGCCTCTATTCGCGTCCACGCCGAGTTCTCTTCGGGATGACTTCGCAAAGTCACGAGTTTTGTGCCGACGAGAACTACTAGATTCTCTATAGGCACAACTTGAAAAATCAAGAGAGGAAAGATAGGAAACTAACCAAGAAGAAAACGGAATCGAATTCCGGGAGGAGAGGAATCGCTATCCGCTTCTTCTTCTTCTTGTTCGGGTTCTCCTTCTTCTTGTTAGCTCACGCCAACCTTGCTTGGTGTTGATAGGGTGCGCCGGCCCTAGCAACCAAGAGGGAGCCGGCCCTAAATAAATGAAGGGCGCCGGCCCTAATGAAGGAGAAGGAAGAATAGAGGAGAGATTAAGAGAGAGAGAGGGAGAGAATAATTAATCTCTTAATTAGGATTAAGGGCTAGCCTTTGGTTCCTTTATATAGTAGCAACTCCTTTGCTAAGTCTCCCTCTAAATTGAATTAACGGAATTAACGGAATTAGTTATAAGAAATTTATCTTATAAATTTTCTTATTGCTTATTCCGTTTAAGCCTAGTCTTATTATAACCAATTTATAATAAAACAAATTAGTTATCATAAGAAATTTATCCTATAAATTCTCTTATGAATTTTATTATAACTAACTTTATAATAAAACTAATTAATTATCATAAGAAATTTATCCTGTAAATTCTTATGAATTATTTCGTTTAAACCAAGTTTTATTATAACTAATTTATAATAAAACAAATTCTTCTTCTCTTTAAATTATAGAATAAATTTTATAAGAAATTTATAAACTTTCTTATTATGGAAAAATCAATTCATAATTGATTTTATAAAATTAAAATAAACCCAATTCATGGATTATTTTAATCTTCCATAAAAGAATAAATTTCTATAAATTTATTTATATAAATTTCTTTATACAAATTTATTTATCCATAATTTATAAAATAAATCGCGCTGGATTTATCTTATTAATTAAACCAAAATTAATTGGTTTTCATCTCTTATTGTGGCCGGCCACCAAAGGGGTTTTGGCACCCTCTTTGGCCGGTCAAACCAACCCGAACCGCCGCGAATTAAACTCATTTAATTCGCCCAAAAAGCCTTCAAAAGACTTAGCCATTTTTAGCTTCCATTGCGCCTCTGACTAACTCAGGTTCGACTTATTTCTCTTGATTGGAAAATCCAATTTTCAACTCGTTTTAAATCCCTCGGATTACTCGTAGTGCGTGTGACTAAATAGGCTTTCGATTTATGTTGGCCGTCTATAATTAACTAATTATAGAACGATCATGAGTGGCACCTAGTAGTACATCATGATCCCCAATTAATCGAAAGAACAACTGTTTGACCTTAGAAGAAATTATTCTGAAACCCTTCAGCAGCTCTAATGAATCGTGCCCCATTCCCTTCACCACTTTATACCCACTTGGTTCAGGACACGGTCAATGGTGTCAGTCCCCACTAGGTTGACTACGTCATGCCTAGCCCAAGTAATGTCTTACTCGTCCTTTGGATTTCTAATTACTCTCATGTATTTTAGAGACTCTCACTCTAAACATGATATGCTCTGGCCAGAGGCTTTGAGCAACAATCCGACGATAGGCCTGGGTATACATCTCCTTGCAAGGAGTGGTGAATCCTTTGTAGGTTGTTCAAACATCTTCGGACACTTCGGCTTATACCCGATCATCCTGGGTCCACTCCTCCTTGGAGATGCTTGCTTAAGATGTCAAAGTATAAGTCTCTATGACCAAGATGACTTGAACACCGCAAGTCAAAGGAACATCGCACTTAAGCCGCAGTAAGATCTTCATTGACATATCTACATGTAGATTCCCATATGAAGTCTTACAGCTAGTCACTCCAATGAACTAGTTCCCTTAACTAGCATCCATGTTTATCTCCGGACATCCCAATGTCACCAGCCAGTGAGAATCAGCTGAATAGAGAATAACCCATGCTAGTCTCAACAGAACTGATAATGTCCGTATTTATCAATTCATCGACTAGGGATATTTCCAACACTTCACATTTGCACATTTAGAGATAATCACAAATTCTCTTATGCTGTGAACTGTATGGCGGACATTCAGTAGATGAGTTTAAGATCCCAATCAAATACACAAACATGTATACACAAATAGTGAATTATCATTTATTGAAATAAATGTTTACAATCATAAGGCGATTGCCTTAGGACACTTCTCTCATATCACTAACAAACTCCCACTTGGCCTAATGCCAATCGCTACGGTATCCAATACCACAGGCTCTAACATGACCCTCAAACTTGCTTTGAGGCAAGGCCTTAGTTAAAGGATCCGCTATATTCCTTTCAGTGGGAACTCTCTCAATTTGTATGTCATTCCTACTTATAATCTCTCTGATCAGATGATAGCGGCGAAGCACGTGTTTGGATCGCTGATGAGACCTTGGTTCCTTTGCTTGTGCAATAGCTCCATTGTTGTCGCAGTAAACCGGCACTGCATCATCAATGGTTGGAACCACGCCAAGTTCAGAGACGAACTTCTTGATCCAGACTGCTTCCTTTGCTGCTTCCGAAGCTGCGATATATTCCGCTTCCGTGGTGGAATCCGCTACGGTGTCTTGTTTGGAACTTTTCCAACTTACTGCGCCTCCATTCAAAGTAAATACGTATCCAGACTGCGATTTGGAGTCATCCTTATCTGTTTGGAAACTGGCATCTGTATACCCACGTATTACCATATCTCCTTCTCCATATATTAGGAACACATCCTTAGTTCTTCTTAAGTACTTAAGGATTGTCTTAACAGCCGCCCAGTGATCCATTCCTGGATCCGACTGGTATCTGCTTGTGACGCTCAAAGCATATGATACATTAGGCCTAGTACATAACATATCATACATGATAGATCCTATCGCGGATGCATAGGGAATCTTATTCATGCAAATCCTCTCGTCTTCTGTGCGCGGACACATAGACTTTGAAAGGTTGATTCCATGCCTAATGGGAAGGTAACCTTTCTTGGATTCCGACATGCTAAACCTTTTTAGCACTCGGTCTATATATGTAGACTGCGAAAGACCAAGCAACCGTTTTGATCTATCTCTATAGATTCTAATCCCAAGGATATAGGTTGCTTCTCCCAGGTCTTTCATGGAGAAAGTTTTGGATAACCAAATTTTAACTGTCTGTAAGACTGAAATATCGTTTCCTATAAGTAAGATGTCGTCGACATATAATACTAGGAATACGACTGCACTCCCACTAACCTTCTTGTACACACAAGGTTCGTCAGGATTTTGTGAGAAATCAAACTTTTTGATTGTCTCATCAAAACGGATGTTCCAGCTCCTAGATGCTTGCTTCAGTCCATATATGGATCGTCGAAGCTTGCATACCTTGGTTTTATCAACCGATGTGAAACCTTCAGGCTGTATCATGTATACGTCCTCAAGCAGGTTTCCGTTAAGGAAAGCTGTTTTCACATCCATTTGCCAAATCTCATAATCATAATGAGCTGCTATGGCTAGGAGCATCCGAATGGATTTAAGCATAGCTACTGGCGAATAGGTTTCGTCATAATCAATTCCTTGTTTTTGACGATATCCCTTTGCCACTAATCTAGCCTTAAAGGTAACAACATTACCTTCCATGTCGGTTTTCTTCTTGAAAACCCACTTGCACCCTATGGGTTTAATCCCTTCAGGTGGGTTAACCAAGTCCCATACTTGATTTTCGTACATGGAATCCATTTCCGACTTCATGGCTTCAAGCCATTTGTCCCTTTCTGAATTTTTCAGAACATCTTCATAACTGATAGGTTCGTCATCGCCAATGAGCAACACGTCGTTCGATTCACTTACGAGAAATCCGTATCTCTCTGGAATGTTGCGTGTCCTATCAGACCTACGAAGAGGTGGTGTAGTTTTAGGTTCAACTGATAGCTCATCATTATGAATTATCGGTTGTGGGCCTAGACTCGGTGTCTCTGTAATGTCTATTGGAGTTTCTTGAACTTCATCAAGTTCAATGCCACTCCCACTGTTTTCTTGTAAAAGAAATTCTTTTTCTAGAAATACAGCATGCCTTGAAACAAACACCTTTTGTTCCAAGGGATGATAGAATTGGTAACCCTTCGTTTCCTTAGGGTATCCAATAAATAGACATTTATCAGACTTAGCATCCAATTTGTCTGATACAACCCGCTTCACATAAGCAGGACAACCCCATATCTTAAGGTGAGTTAAGTGAGGTTTCTTACTATTCCAAATCTCATATGGAGTAGTAGAGACTACCTTGGTCGGGACTCTGTTAAATAAACAGCTGTCTTAAGTGCATAACCCCAAAAGGATTTTGGAAGAGTTGCATGATTCATCATCGACCTAACCATGTCCATCAAGGTTCGGTTGCGCCTCTCAGATACACCATTATGCTGTGGTGTATATGGCGGAGTCCATTGGGATAATATCCCATTGTCCCTTAGATAATCTTGAAACTCTTGACTTAAGTATTCACCACCCCGATCGGATCGAAGTATTTTAATACTTTTGCCAAGCTGTTTCTCTACTTCATTTCTGAACTCTTTGAATTTCTCAAAGGCTTCAGATTTGTGTTTCATCAAGAACACGTACCCGAATCGTGAGTGATCATCGATAAAGGTGATGAAGTAGCTATAGCCTCCTTGTGCAAGAGTTGACATTGGTCCACATACATCAGTATGTATTAGACCAAGCAATTCTCCCACTGGATTACCTTTTCCGGAAAGGGTAATTTGGTCATCTTGCCTTTTAAGCACGATTCGCATGTATCAAATGAATCGGGTTCAAATGATTCCAAAATTCCACATCGGTGCAATTCGGTCATGCGTTTCTTACTTACATGGCCAAGACGGCAATGCCAAGTGTAGGAGTCTATTCGATTATCTATTCGAGCACGTTTGTTGCTAACTTCGATATTGAAAATGTCACTGGATAAATCTAACGTGTAGATCCATTGCACAAAGTTCCATTCCCATAAAGAACGCCATTTAAAGTTATGTAACAACAATTGTTACTAAAAGTTAAATGATAACCCTTTTCATTCAAACATGAAATAGATACAATGTTCTTTATTAACGAAGGAACGAAATAACAATTATCCAATTCTAAGACACGTCCAGTGGGAGCTTTAGCAAATATGTTCCGATGGCAACAGCAGCAATCTTTGCTCCGTTTCCAACTCGCAAATTCGCTTCTCCTTGACGAGTCTTCTTCTATTCCTTAGCCCTGTATGTCATTACATATATGTGAGCTACACCCAGTATCAAGTACCCAGTGTTTGAGGAAATAGAGTGACATTCAATAACGAAGATACTTGAAGAGGATGGGGCATCGGATGCCTTCTTTTCAAGGACTCAAGATAAACTTGCAGTTTCTTCGCCAGTGACCCTCCTTGCCACAATGATGGCAAGTGCCTTTTGGTTTTTTTCAGTCTTTTTGGCCTTTTTCTTCTTTCCCTTATTCTGTTCTTTGGCCTTCCTCTTAGAACCTTTCTTCGAGGAACCAACTAACAGCACTGTCTTCTGTTCCTGCTTCACAGAAGGCTCTACAGTCTTCAGCAGGTTGAGCAACTCAGGAAACTGGTCTGGAGTTGCATTTTCAGGAGGACGGTTGGGAAGTTGATCTTCAAGGACATAAGCAAGCTTCTCTGCCTTGAGGACTATCCTCAGGTTTCGAAGCCAGTCCATGAAGTTTGGCCCAGTCAGTTTATTGGTGTCCAAATGGAACGCAAGTTTAGGGAAGACATGATCGAGTGATTATCCTAGAAATACAAATTGAGCTTATGTGAGAAGAATGATTAAAGAATGTATCATCATACATAAATTAAATCCTATTTATTTTACGAATTGAGTCACCCTTATTATCAATTCGGGAGATCGTAGGAACATCTCCAAATAGGTTGATATCCAACCATAGATAAGAACAACCATGGCTGTGGCCATCAAGTTTTCTTAGCTATGAAGGTAGGTAATTATACCGATTACACATCACATATATGTAACTATCACATTATGCTATCAACTAATTGAATGTTTGCATAAATCATTGGGTTGTTAACTCATTAACAAGTATGCAACAATATACATAGCACCCAACTGCACCTCTCTTTGCATCGACCTTGGCTGTGGCACAACAAATCGATGCTCCAAGCTTAAGGCTGACCCATTAATCAAGAAATAGTTTTAATATGGTTGGAGCTCATTCAACCGCTTAGTCAGGCTTGGATGTGTCCAACAACCAAAACTAAGGATTGACCTCTGACTCCACTATATTATTCATAAACTAATTCCATGGTTTGAACATGTTGAGGTTCAAANTAGCCTCCTTGTGCAAGAGTTGACATTGGTCCACATACATCAGTATGTATTAGACCAAGCAATTCTCCCACTGGATTACCTTTTCCGGAAAAGGGTAATTTGGCCATCTTGCCTTTTAAGCATGATTCGCATGTATCAAATGAACCGGGTTCAAATGATTCCAAAATTCCACATCGGTGTAATTCGGTCATGCGTTTCTTACTTACATGGCCAAGACGGACAATGCCAAGTGTAGGAGTCTATTCGATTATCTATTCGAGCACGTTTGTTGCTAACTTCGATATTGAAAACGTCACTGGATAAATCTAACGTGTAGATGCCATTGCACAAAGTTCCATTCCCATAAAGAACGCCATTTAAAGTTATGTAACAACAATTGTTACTAAAAGTTAAATGATAACCCTTTTCATTCAAACATGAAATAGATACCAATGTTCTTTATCAACGAAGGAACGAAATAGCAAGTTATCCAATTTTAAGACACGTCCAGTGGGGAGCTTTAGCAAATATGTTCCGATGGCCACAGCAGCAATCTTTGCTCTATTTCCAACTCGCAAATTCGCTTCTCCTTTGACGAGTTCTTCTTCTATTCCTTAGCCCTTGTATGTCATTACATATATGTGAGCTACACCCAGTATCAAGTACCCAGGTATTTGAGGAAATAAGTGACATCAATAACGAAGATACCTGAAGAGGATGGGGCATCGGATGCCTTATTCTTTATGGACTCAAGATAAATCTTGCAGTTTCTTCGCCAGTGACCCTCCTTGCCACAATGATGGCAAGTTCCTTTTGGTTTCTTTCAGTCTTTTTGGCCTTTTTCTTCTTTTCCTTTAATTCTTTCTTTGGCCTTCCTCTTAGAACCTTTCTTCGAGGAACCAACTAACAGTACCGCCTTTTGATCCGGCTTTACAGAAGGCTCCACAGTCTTCAGCAAGTTGAGCAACTCGGGAATGGTGGTCTCTAGTTTGTTCATCCGATAGTTCATCACAAATTGCGAATAACTTTTGGGCAAACAACTCAGAATTAAGTCAATACTTAGTTCATGATCCATTGCAAAACTGAGTGTGTTCAGTCGCTCAATATACCCCAACATCTTTAGCACAAACTGCGAGGCAGAAGTGTCTTCCTGCATCTTAGTGGTGAAGAGGAGTCTGGAGACTTCGAACCTTTCGGATCTCGCCTGCTCTTCAAACAACTCATGAAGATGGAAGCTGATGGTATAAGCATCCATATGCTCATGCTGCTTTTGCAGCTCAGGTATCATAGAGGCTAGCATGATGCAACTCGCAAGTTCAGAATCGGTCACATGTTTCTGATAGGCCACTAGCTGGTCTGGAGTTGCACCTTCAGGAGGTTGGTTAGGAAGTTGATCTTCAAGGACATAAGCAAGCTTCTCTGACTTGAGGACTATCCTCAGGTTTCGAAGCCAGTCCATGAAGTTTGGCCCAGTCAGTTTATTGGTGTCCAAAATGGAACGCAAATTCAGATAAGACATGATCGAGTGATTAACCTAGAAACACAAATTGAGCTTATGTGAGAAGAATGATAAAGAATGTATCAATATACATTAATTAAAAATCCTATTTATTTATCAAATTGAATAACCCTTTTTATCAATTCGGGAGATTGTAGGAGCATCTCCAAATAGGTTGATATCCAACCATAGATAAGAACAATCATGGCTGTGGCCATCAAGTTTTTCTTAGCTATGAAGGTAGGTAATTATACCGATTACACATCACATATATGTAACTATCACTTTATGCTATCAACTAATTGAATGTTTGCATAAATCATTGGGTTGTTAACTCATTAACAAGTATGCAACTTTATACATAGCACCCAACTGCACCTCTCTTTGCATCGACCTTGGCCGTGGCACAACAAATCGATGCTCCAAGCTTAAGGCTGACCCATTAATCAAGAAATAGTTTTAATATGGTTGGAGCTCATTCAACCGTTTAGTCAGGCTTGGATGTGTCCAACAACCAAAACTAAGGATTGACCTCAGACTCCAACTACATTATCCATAAACTAATTCCATGGTTTGAACATGTTGAGGTTCAAGCTGGGCATGGATGTGTCCATCAACCCAAACGAGAAACAAAACTCCGATTCTAACCATAGTAATGGAAGGTGTTGGCCTTAATATTTTGTAAGGGGTTTTGGGTCTCATCCTTTCTTTTCTAAGCACATTCATGACATGAAATTATGTCATGACTAACGATTTCCTTAATAAAGTATGTATGTGACTTAATTTATCAAGTCTCATTAATTGAATTAGGAACCGGATTTCCTAATTCCAATTTCATACTTCATTCAAAGAATTATTTTGGGAAACAATTTCCTAAATTGTCATAATCAATTTCGGAAATAATATGTTTTAAGACTTTGATTTCTCTAAATCAAATCTTATTAAATTAAGAGACAAATCCCTTAATTCAATCACATATTATTTTCATGAAAATCTCATTTAAGAAACTCTATAGGAAACTATTTTCCTAATTAATTTTGGAGACAACAATATGTAAGAGTATCACCTCTTAAATCATATTTTATTTATGGATTTAATCAATTACAACAAATCATTTTCTAAGGGTGGCTCCCCGAGGCTCAGATACCCAAAGAAAAGTAATTTGTTGTAAATCCAATTTGGACGGCTCCCCGAGGCTCAATCCAAATCAAACATGACAATTTCATTTAAAATTGGGAAATTAAATTACAACAACTAACTTTAAATTGGACGGCTCCCCGAGGCTCAATCCAAAATAAAGAATTTTGTTGTCAATTTAAAAACCAATTCAAATTTAATTGTCAATTAATTGTCCATAAATTTGTCTAGACTTTCTTGAAAGAAAGTGCCAAAATTGCGAGATTTCATAAATAGGTTTTCAGAATAATTGTAAGTTTCTGGTACAAAGAAAACTTACATATTTCCAAAATTGGAAAATTTCTAAAATAGAAAAATTTCCAAAATTGGAAAGTTTCCAAAGATGGGAAGTTTTCACAATTATTATAAAATTTCAGAAACTAGAAAATTTCAAAAGTTTGCGAAATTTCATGAGGATTTCCAAACTTAGAAATTCCTAAATCTAAAATTTATTATAATTTGAAAGTTTCCATAATTGAAATTTTTTTCCAAAATTGAGATCATGACAAAGTTTTCCGCAAAATAATTATATGATTATGTTGAACACTAACCGGCTCTGATACCACTGTTGGGACCGGGTGCATGTTGACAAGGATACGGGTTCGTAAAATTTTAAATTTTTACGTGCAGCGGAGGAATTAGCATAAAATAATTTCACAAATTACATTAACCACGTATCTAGCATGCAACCTTATGATGTGTTGACATGGTCATAAATTAAAACTTTGCGGAAAAGTAAACTAATTTACTAAGTACCTCGTGTAACTCGAAGTAAGGGACGAGATCCAACCGTAGCGTCACTTGGAAGCTCCGCCTCTATTCGCGTCCACGCCGAGTTCTCTTCGGGATGACTTCGCAAAGTCACGAGTTTTGTGCCGACGAGAACTACTAGATTCTCTAAAGGCACAACTAGAACAACAAGAGAAAAGATAGGAAACTAACCACCAAGTTAACGGAATCTAAATTCCGGGAAGGAAGAAGATGCGATCCTCTTCTTCTTCTTCTTGGTTGGCTTCTCCTTGGTGATGGTGACTCACGGCAACCACAAGGGAGGAAGAGGGATCGCCGGCCCTAGCTTGGACAAGGGGCGCCGGCCCTAGCTCTCAAGGTGGGCGCCGGCCCTAAGGGGAAGAGAGAAGAGAGAATGAGAGAGAGAGGGAGAGAAATAAATCTCTTGATCGCACTATCGATTAGAAATTCAAGGCTTGCCTTTGGTTCCTTTATATAGTAGCCTCTCCCTTGCCAAGTCTCTCTTTTAACGGAATTAACAGAATTAGTTATCATAAGAAATTTATCTTATAAAGTTTCTTATGACTTATTCCGTTATGCCTAGTTTTATTATAACTAACTTTATAATAAAACAAATTCTCTTCTCCTTTAATTATGGAATAAATTATATAAAAAATTTATAAACTTTCTTATGACTTATTCCGTTATGCTTAGATCTTCAACTTATTGCTTGACTTCTTCCGGAATTTGGCTTCAATTGGATGGTTGCGTGCCACTAGACCTTGGTACACAAATTCTTCTTCATCCACCGAATTGAACTTGGCACATGTAATTGTAGATTTTTTTTCCCTTGATATGAGATGCCTCTTTGATACCCAATCTTTCCAAAACAATAGTCACTCCCCCACACTTAAATCTTTGTCCGTCTCGGGCAAAATAGCATTAAGAAACATTTCAAACAACAAGTCCAAAGAAAAGTGTGGATAAGAGTAGGAAATAAGTAAAGAAAAATGGAATGAACATGATTTTTGTTAAAATTGATATGGAAAGGTAAACAAATGGATTAGTTTCTATAGATGTGATCCAATCATTGAAATATGGTTTTGAAAGAACCTAAGCAAGTTCTAGAGCACAATAACATGTATGTGTCACAAATATAAGGCTAATTCTCACTAGGTAAAAATAATTCATCTCAAGTTATCAATTAAGAATCTAAAGCAAAGTAGTACTCAAGCATCCAAGATTTCATCCATTAGCTCAAACCCTAAGTTTTGACAACCAAATTTAATTTATTTTCAAAAAGCTCTAAAATGACATGAAGATAACCTAGAGGGATACATTTATTCCTAATCATGCAAGAAAAAGTGACAAAAGAAATAACATGCATTTATTGACAAGGACTCAATTTAAAAGAAAATTCTACTTTTAGAAAGCATAAAAAAATAAAACATGCAATAATAGAAAATACAAGAAGAAATAAACTCCCCTTTATTCTGGTGGACGGAGTCTATCCAGAAGCAGCCTCCATCGTGGTAGTGGAGGAATATGGGTGGCTGAGAGAATTAGGACTCCCACACACTTGAACTTTACAAAAATTTGCTCCGGTGGTCGCAGGCGATTTAGGTTCAAGATCCAATGAAGGAATGGAGTTCTTCGAATTAAAGTAAAATCATCTCCTCCTTCTTTATGCCTTTTAGAAGTCCTTCCAGGAGGTTGAAGTTTGTTCAGTTGGAGCACCCACTCCTGAAGTCTTCTGGACCCTGCAAAACAATGTAATACCTCTCTCAAGCGTGCAGGGTCAGAAAAAAATAAAATAATATCAGTCTCTGCATGAAATGAATCCAAAACTGCATTACATCCAATTAAATCAATTTTCGGCGCCTCAATAAATTTTTCACAATTAGTTCCTGCAAAATTTGCATCCAAAAACTCATCACAAATAATAAAATCAAACCTTGGCACTTCAATAGAAATTTCACAATTATTTTCTACCAAGGATGTATCAAGCAATGTGTCACAGCCAATAAAATCAATTTTAGGTGCCTCAATGAATTTTTCAAAATTATTTTTAGCATAAGATATGTCAAAAGACTCATCGCAACAATCAACATCAAGTCTAGGCACTTCTAAAAAATTTTCACACTCAGTATTTTCATTATATGTATCACCACATGCTTCAAATTTAGCAAATTCTACACTAGGTACCTCTAGGGATTTTTCACGATTATTTTCAACAAGAGATGCATCCCTAAGTATATCACAAACAATAAAATTAGTTTGAGGTACCTCTATGAAATTTTCAGAAAAAATAGGAGTATTTACCTGATCGTGCTGAAAAATGTTGGTGCAGGAAGCACCATATCGAATCTTGTTTTGATATTGGCAAAGGATTCAAAGTTAAGTGTTATTTGTTATCTAATATGCTCATTAAGTGTGCAGGAAACAAAGTCTTAGCGAAGGACTGCTAGGCACTGGCGAAGGACTGCCAGGATACAAAGTCCTAGCGAAGGACTGCTAGGCACTGGCGAAGGACTGCCAGGATACAAAGCCCTAGCGAAGGACTGCTAGGCACTGGCGAAGGACTGCCAGCACCAAAAGCCCTAGCGAAGGACTGCTAGGCACTGGCGAAGGACTGCCAGCATCAAGCCCTAGCGAAGGACTGCTAGGCACTGGCGAAGGACTGCCAGCACCAAAAGCCCTAGCGAAGGACTGCTAGGCAACTGGCGAAGGACTGCCAGCTCACAAGACCTGACAAAGGACCGTCAGGCAAAAGTCCAACCAAAGGAGCGGTTGGCATCAGGTAAACCCTCCCGAGAGGAGTAGGTGAGGACGCGTTCCCCGTTGAGGGAACAGTAGGCGTCGGTTCGACCTAGGGCTCCATTTTGGAGACCAAAGTCAGAACCAAGACAGCTAAGGCTGTATAAAATAATAATTAATTGTTTTATTATGTTTTGGACTAACCCTTGATGCAGGACCGAAGGAACGTGTGTCTGCAACTCAGAGAGCCTCAAAGGAGTGAGGCAACAGCTGAGTAAGGCGCCCTGAGTGTCCAGGGCGCCCTCAAGGTGAACTAGAACCAATTGAAGCAAAAGGCCTTCGGCTGCTTACTGGGCAGGGCGCCCTCAGCAGCCAAGGCGCCCTCTCAGCCAAGGCGCCCTCAGCGCAGAAGGCGCCCTCAGGTCCAAGGCGCTTCGCGCCTAAGCTAGCGAAGGCGATCAACTTTATCCAGCCGAGAAGACCGGGTCAACCAAGGCGCCCTCAGCGACCAGGGTGCCCCAGTGGTCAAACCTCATCCCTATTCCGGTGGGATAACGCTTGACCGAGCGGAATCCGGATCTTGGGACACGTGGCAGGGCACCCCCGACGTTCAGGGCGCCCCTAGACCCTATAAATAAGACTCTCGACCAAGGCTTTCATATCAACTTCGTTCCAAAGCTTCCACGCTCTTCTGTGCTCACGCCTTGTTCCAGAAACTGCCCAACTTGAGCGACGACGTCCTGCTGCTCCGGAAAGTCAATCTACAACCGGACGTCGGTAACAGAAGAATTTTCATTAAAAGTTTATAAGTGCTGTAATTGTAAATCTCTTTCTGTAAACTGATTTTGCGTTCATATAGAATTGCCCAAAGTAAACGATCAACGATCGTGGGCCTTGGAGTAGGAGTCGACCTAGGCCCCGAACCAAGTAAAAATACTGTGTTCGCGTGTTTTATCTATTTCCGCTGTGCAAATTACTCTCTCCATAAATTCGAAAAGTTTTTGTCGATATTCACCCCCCCTCTATCGACTCTATCGATCCAACAAGTGGTATCAGAGCGGGGTAGTTCAAACTTGGTGCAACCACCAGTTTGAAAGTTTTTCGGATTTACAAAATTTTTAATATTATTTCTTTTCTTTCTAGTTATTCAATACCACTAGATCTTTTCGCCTTTTATTTTAAAATAAAAAATATCTGTAGGTGGATTTAAAATATCCTTACGCCTTTTTTTTTTGAATTTTCATATTTTCACCATAAGTCTGAATTGATAAAACAAACAATTTCTAAAAATTTGTCATAAATTTTTTTATTATTATTTTAATATTATTTTTTCTCAAAAATCGTGCTACTTTAATTCGAGCAAATTTTTTTTTAAATATTAAATTCTTATTTTTTTATTATTAATCAGAATTGAGAAAATCATCATTCTCAAAATCTTGTCATAAATTATTTTCATTATTTTATTATTATTCTATCTCGAAATTCGTGCAATTTGTTTTTGGCTATTTTTTTCCCTTTTCCCGCACTACTAATCCAAGACCAAGTCTTGGTACATTTCTATTTTTTCTTTTTGTGTGCAAGATCTATCATTAATGGAGAATCAAGAATGGAACAGTGTTCGTCCGCCTCTATTCTCTGGCGGAAACTTCAGAACCTGGAAGGGTCTAATGGAATCCCACCTAAAGGCCCATCAAGATCTATGGACAATAATCCAAACAGGATTCTCTCTTCCCGTAGAAGATGAGTTATCCATCGAATGGGACAAACTGGATGAACAAACCCTCAACCAAATCGAGACCGATGCAAGGGCAACTTCGATCCTACAATGTGGCCTAACCAAGGAGCAACTTGAACTAGTAGGACCATTCAGATGTGCCAGAGAAATTTGGGAGAAACTAACCAATCTACACAAAGAGAGCTCCGAAATTGAGTTAGCACCTGACTGCGAGATTGAGCCAGAGTCAGAAGACGAATTGACTGAGACAAAAATGGTAACCAATTTCGAATCCTTTTTTGAATCACGATTAGATAATCCAACAGATACTATAATGGTCGAGAAAGGTATAATCTCTAGTGCAGGGAAAGCTCTAAGAGAACCACCAGAGAAGAAGATTTAACCTGTACCCGAGTCAAACTCAGACTCAGAATTTGACGACAAAGAAGGAAACCGACCCAAACCGGTCCAATTAGCTCGTGATCATTACAAGAGCACTGGAAAAACGATCGGGGAAGGTAAGTTTTCAATATTTGAAAATTCAATATCTATCTCAAATAACATGATTAGTTTGTATAAATTAGTTAAGGTTAGTACATTAGAAAACTTAATTCATAACCATGCTAATTTTAAAAAACCAAAGTTTTATTTCGATTATGATGTAACTTAGATCAGTTTTTGTTTGCTTTAATTATGTGTTGTTTTTTATTTTATTTTATGCTTAGATTTTTTTTAATGAGTTTAAGGACTGGTTAGTTTAAAGATTAAACAAACTTAACTGAAATTTGAACAACATAGTATTGGGTGGCGGTGAGATGATAGTATGTTAGGGAAGCCAATTCTAATAAGATCAAGTTTACTTGGTCTCTTTAGACTGGTGAAACTAGCCGAAGCTACCGATCCAAGACCCAAACTAGTTAGACCAGAATTTACCAAAAAGTAATTTTGAAGATGAAATTTCACTAAAAGGCTTTGTCTAGGAAAGGATGAATGATCCCATAAGGCTATGGCCAAAGAAGGCCTAGTGCCTCGCCAAGACCTGGAAGCCAATTTTTGAAATTCAAATTCAAATTATTTTTTTGTTAAATTCGAATCTAACACAAATTTTCAGTTAATTTTAGATTCAAATATCTCTTTTCAAAATAAATTTAAATTGTGTTTAAAAAATTAATTTAACTTTTTTGGTCTTTTCAAAATAAATCTTCTATTAAAACCTGTCTCACAAAAACCCTTAAGGTTAACATGCTTGATCATGTAGAACTGGGTGAGACATCTAGGACCTAAATGCATAACTCACTACCCTTTCAAATAAAATATACTTTCAAAAGTTATTCAAAATTATCCCTATTTGTCAAATTAATTTAGTTTACTGTGCCTACTTTTTCGTCCCTTTTATTATTGAATAGAATCTAAGTTTTTTTAATCAAACATAGTCAACTGGTTAAAACTTGGGCAACACAGTCAACCTTAGTCAACATAGTCAAACCTGGTCAACACTGAAATCCCTTAAGGAATTTAGATAAAAGTTAGACTGTGTCGGATACAGGGGAGTTTTCTTTTAATATTTTTCAAAAAAAATTAGATTTTTTTTCAAAAACTTTATGCTCTAAAATTTAGTAATATCTCAAAATATGGTTTTCAAAAATTTGATTCAAAAACCTCGTATATTACTCTTTAAATAATTATCATCATGATTTTTGAAAACTATGCTATCATTTCAAGTCGTGTTTTCAAAAATTATCTTCTTAAAAATTATCATACTTTAAAAGTTATTCTTTTGATTTTGGTAAACCCTAAAGACATAGAGGAAGGTCCACTACTTCATGATCTACAAGGACTCCAAGGAAATGTCAAATTTAGGGGGAGTCTAAATCGAAAGAAATTAATTCTAACTATTTGTTTAAATTATTAGATAATTCTTATAATTTGAGTCAAACCTTATGACTCAGAGGAAGATCGCTTGTAGTCAACAAGCTTCCTAGGACTGGGTCAAGCTCAGGGGGAGATTAAATTAAAAGAATTATTAAACTGACAAATAATTTTTCAAATTATATGTTTTCATGCACTGCAATTTTAAAATCCTGTTGAAAACATAAATAAAATGTCTTTCAAAATACTACTCTTCATTTTGCTTATATATACTATCACTTTTAAAATGTTGCTTGATTTTAGAATGCTTTTGAAAATAATATTAAAACTTTTCAAAAGTACTTTTCAAAAATGCATAATTTGTTTCAAAAGTACTTTTCAAAAATGCATAATATGTTCAAAAGTACTTATGTTTTTCAAAAATGCATAATATGTTTCAAAAGTACTTATATTCAAAAGTGCATAATTTTCAAAATATACATAACATCTCTTCAAAAGTACTTCTATTCTTCAAAGTATAATGTTTTGAAGAGTACTAATACTTTCCAAGGCACTAATGGTTACAAAGTACGAAATGTTTTTTTTCGGTTTCAAAAGTGCAATTTAAGTTTTTGCTATGCTTTCAAGGATTATACTAAGTATTTTTTTTGTTTTCAAAACCCATAGGCTCTGATACACAAACTTTCTCTTATATATTTCTTTATTGATGTATATAGCCAAGGGGGAGAGCAAGAAAGAGAGAAAGAAATTTTAGTTAAACTTTTATCTCCTTTTAACGTTCTTTTTGGTGAAAAACTTGTCTAGAAAATTATTAAAGATTTTATTTTTTCAAAATCACAAAGTATTTCCAAGCATATTCTTGTAAGTATGCAAATTCTTTAAAACAAATTTTCTCCCAATTCTCAAAGTTGATTTTTTTTTGAAAAGTTTGGCCTCAAAACTTTACCTAAGTAAAATTCTTTTTGCAAAGCCTTGTAAGTAAAAGTTTTTTAATTTAGGTTTGCAAAACTTTTCAAAATTTTACCTTGCTCACCCATGTTTATTTTTGATATATGTCAAAGGGGGAGGAAAAGTCAAAGTTAAGTACTATAAAACACAAGTACTCAGGGTTTTAGGGGGAGTATGAAAAATAAAGATTTTTTCAAAAATCTATTCTGTTCATACTTCATTGGGTTTTTATCTTCTGTTATTAACTGTTGTAAGTTTTTAACTTAACTTTGAATTGTGTTGCCATAAATCAAAAAGGGGGAGATTGTTGGTGCAGGAAGCACCATATCGAACCTTGTTTTGATATTGACAAAGGATTCAAAGTTAAGTGTTATTTGTTATCTAATATGCTCATTAAGTGTGCAGGAAACAAAGTCCTAGCGAAGGACTGCTAGGCACTGGCGAAGGACTGCCAGGATACAAAGTCCTAGCGAAGGACTGCTAGGCACTGGCGAAGGACTGCCAGGATACAAAGCCCTAGCGAAGGACTGCTAGGCACTGGCGAAGGACTGCCAGCACCAAAAGCCCTAGCGAAGGACTGCTAGGCACTGGCGAAGGACTGCCAGCATCAAGCCCTAGCGAAGGACTGCTAGGCACTGGCGAAGGACTGCCAGCACCAAAAGCCCTAGCGAAGGACTGCTAGGCAACTGGCGAAGGACTGCCAGCTCACAAGACCTGACAAAGGACCGTCAGGCAAAAGTCCAACCAAAGGAGCGGTTGGCATCAGGTAAACTCTCCCGAGAGGAGTAGGTGAGGACGCGTTCCCCGTTGAGGGAACAGTAGGCGTCGGTTCGACCTAGGGCTCCATTTTGGAGACCAAAGTCAGAACCAAGACAGCTAAGGCTGTATAAAATAATAATTAATTGTTTTATTGTGTTTTGGACTAACCCTTGATGCAGGACCGAAGGAACGTGTGTCTGCAACTCAGAGAGTCTCAAAGGAGTGAGGCAACAGCTTAGTAAGGTGCCCTGAGTGTCCAGGGCGCCCTCAAGGTGAACCAGAACCAATTGAAGCAAAAGGCCTTCGGCTGCTTACTGGGCAGGGCGCCCTCAGCAGCCAAGGCGCCCTCTCAGCCAGGGCGCCCTCAGCGCAGAAGGCGCCCTCAGGTCCAAGGCGCTTCGCGCCTAAGCCAGCGAAGGCGATCAACTTTATCCAGCCGAGAAGACCGGGTCAACCAAGGCGCCCTCAGTGACCAGGGCACCCCAGTGGTCAAACCTCATCCCTATTCTGGTGGGATAACGCTTGACCGAGCGAAATCTGGATCTTGGGACACGTGGCAGGGCACCCCCGACTTTCAGGGCGCCCCTAGACCCTATAAATAGGACTCTCGACCAAGGCTTTCATATCAACTTCGTTTCAAAGCTTCCACGCTCTTCTGTGCTCACGCCTTGTTCCAGAAACTGCCCAACTTGAGCGACGACGTCCTGCTGCTCCGGAAAGTCAATCTACAACCGGACGTCGGTAACAGAAGAATTTTCATTAAAAGTTTATAAGTGCTGTAATTGTAAATCTCTTTCTGTAAACTGATTTTGCGTTCATATAGAATTGCCTAAAGTAAACGATCAACAATCGTGGGCCTTGGAGTAGGAGTCGACCTAGGCTCCGAACCAAGTAAAAATACTGTGTTCGCGTGTTTTATCTATTTCCGCTGTGCAAATTACTCTCTCCATAAATTCGAAAAGTTTTTGTCGATATTCACCCCCCCTCTATCGACTCTATCGATCCAAAAAAAATACCTGGAGGGTCTACAAAAATAGATGTATCCGTGTTTTCCTCCTGGTCGAATATATACTCCACTTCAGGTTCGGGTTCTGGTGGATACTCAACTGGAACGGGTGATCCTTGGGTTCTTGCTTCCACCAAGCAAGTCCCTACACTTTCTGGTTCATCATTTAAATCTTGTGGTGGTCCCTGGGGCTTAGTGCAATCCCCTACACCTATGGAATCATCTCCCATGCATGTTCCCTCAACCATTCCTGTATCAACCAAATTAGAAAAATTAGGATCATCAATAGCAATATCCTTACAAAATAAAAGTTTAGAAGGGTCCTGTAAAGTTTCAGAGTCGAAGTCAAGGTTGTTACAAGCCCTACTATCCATCTCCTCCCAGGCCTCTAAATCAGTAGGAATGGGTGATTCTTGGGGCTCAGTGCAATCCCCTACACTCTCAATCCTATCCTCTGGATTTTTTGATGTATCAATCAATGATGGTGGTCCCTGGGGTTCAGTGTCATCCCCTACACCTAAAGAATCATCTGATTGTTCTGATCTTTGGGCTTGACTTTGATTAAATTGATCACCCAATTCTGCGAGGCGTTGTTGTTGTTGAAAATTTTGCTCTTGTTGTAGTAGGACTTGTTCTTGAAAACTTTGCTGTTGTTGTAAAATTTGTTGACACATCTCCATCATCCTTTGGTGTAGAGCCTCATCCCAATCAGGATCATTAAACTGCTAAAATGGGAGGGACTGAAAACTCTGAGTGTCTTGCTGAAAATTCTGTCCTTGAAACTGGAAATCTTGCTGAAAATGTTGAAATTGTGGTTGAAAGGATGGTTGAACTTGCTGAGAATGGTAGCCCTGGAAATCTTGGATCTGAGGTTGAAATTGTGGTGGTAAAAACTGAGATTGCGCGGGCTGGAAATTCTGGTTACAAGGGTGAACTTGCTGTGGAAATTGACATGGTTGCTGGAAATTCGAGTTAACTTGGTACCCTTGTTGAATTGCTTGAAAAGGTGATTGATCTTGTCGATAAGGTTGCTGAAAATTGGGCTGAAATTGCTGAAAGTGGGGCTGAAAATTCTGGAATTGTGGCTGCCCATTCTGAAAATTCTATAAATTTGGTAGACTTGGCTGAAAATCTGGCTGAAATTGTTGGAATTGCTGTGGCTGCTCGAATTGTTGTAATGGTGACTGAAAAAACTGATTTGGTTGCTGGAAATTAGAATAGGGCTGTTGGAATTCTTGCTGTGGCGGTTGAAATTGCTGTAGTGGTTGATTGAAAAGTTGATTTTGCTGAAATTGTGGACACGACTGCTGATAAGTGGATGAAAACATTTTGAACCTGCACCCCTGTCACAAAACAAACAAGAAAAATGGCAATACCCGTATACAAAAGTTTAAGCAAGATAAAATAGAACCCAATGATATGTCCATAAGCATACAAGCAAAAATCAAACAAATCAACTAGTTGCTTCCCTGGCAACGGCGCCAAAAATTTGATAGGCCCGATCTATGTGTCACGAATGTGGGTCTCAAATTTAGATATGAATAAAATGCTGGAAACCCTTTTTGCAATCAAAGAATAAAAGCGTAGTAAAGGGGCCACAGGTCGTATTTTTCCTAGGGACTAGTTGAGAGTTTGTTTGATTCTAGCTCGTGTTTATGTGTCATTTATGAATTTTGGGTTTCGAATGGAATATGGTTTGGGTTTCAAATTAGAATGAAAACACAATGAGAATGAAGGAAAACTCAACCATGGAACTTAACAAGTGATAGCCAATTATCATTTAACCAATAGACCAATTAATCAACCAATGCAATGTTGTCAAAATTCTGGAATTAAACTGATTCAAGTTGCAAAAGTTCACTACAGATTGTGTTCCACTTGGGGAATTCCACTAAAGGCAACCCTAATGCAAAACAAGTGCCAAAACAGCTTGGCACGCAGGAGAAAATCCTTGTGCCAAAGCTGTTTACTTATGTGCCAAGAGTACTGTCAACGACTTAGAATGAGACTAATCAATGCAGTGATACGCAGGGACAATTGAAGACATTCGAACTTTGAAAGACTGATCAAAAATTGGACACAGTCAAAACTGCAGAATGGAAGAAACAAGCTGTAAAATTCAGAACCCAACAGCATTCAGAATTCGAAACTGGGCAGAAATTTAGCATAACTGTCTACAAAACAATCAAAGCAAATGGATTCGTATACTTCAATCTAATCTTTAGATAAAGCTCAGAAAACACTATGTTGCTTGACACAAAATTCAGAAGTTCTAGACTAAACGTTTGCGGCAATTAAACTGATCTGAAGGAGGCTGTCAAGAAATTTCAGAAATGGAAATTCACACGCAAGGAAGAGCTGATGCCTAAGTTGGAAACCCAATTCAGAATCTGATATCCATTGTTATGGAATTAAACGAACTGCACTTGAGAGATAATTGATGGATTGCAGAAATTAAAATTGGATGGCAGACTTGGAAGCTGAATGCAGCCATCGGAATGCAGAAATGCAGAGAAGATTACTGCAGAAATAAAACTTCAAACCAAAAGTAAAACAAACCAAGCAACTGAAATTGAATGCGCAAACCGAAAAGAACTAATGTAACTGACTCCAATTCAGAACACAGAACTGAAAATTACAGCTCCCACTTGATACGCAAGCTGGAATTTCAGAAATGGTCAGATTTCAGACATGAACAGATTTCAGAAATGAAACTACATATGAAATGAACTTGGATCAACTAAATTCACACCCTAAATTTGATCTCTAATTGCAGGAATTGAGCTAGACATAAATCTAATGGGGATTAAGCTGAAGAAATTCAGAAACTAAGCTGAATTGCAGAAAACTGATACGTAATTTGAGAAGTTGATACGCAAACTGTAAAACCTGAAATTAACTGAAATGGAAACCTAATGCATCACTAAATAAACTACCTACTGATTAACTTTCAACATTTAAACACTAATTAAGCAGAGAACAAATTCAGTAACCGAAGTTAAAGTGCTGATACGAAAATAACAGAACAGAACAAGGTGCAGAAATGAAGATTACAGCTAAAACAGAAATTACAACACGAAATCTAAACCCCAATCCTTCCCAAGCTCAAAGTCTTCTTGGTCGTCAAGCAAGAGCTGGCTTCGAACCCCTAGGCTCAGCAAATCAATGGAAATAAGCTTCAATCCATCAATCTGCTCAAACTACTTCAGCTGGGAGAATTCCGATCCGAATTCTTCAATCTCGGTTTGTTGAGCTACGATGATGATTTGGAGACAACCTGAGCTTACCTGAGAACCCCTACAAGCAGCTCAGATCGTCGGAAATGGTTTGTAACCAAGATCTCAGTGCTCGGACCACAGATGATGCTGAAACCCTCAAACACCTCTGTCCGGATGAAATTTGAGAAGAATTCTTGATCGATGCCGTCTTCCAAAGATTCAGATGATGAACTGCAGTTAGAATTGAGGTGGTCGCGCCTCAAATTGGAGAAAAACTTGAAGAAAAGCTATGAACTATCGAAGAAGACGACTACTGCGGCGGAGACGCGACACTGTGCGCTGTGGGAAATTTTTCCTTAAGTAATTAACATTGGACGGCTCAGATCGATTGGAGGAGATCCAACGGCTGATCTTGCTCTGATTTGATCCAAACTTTTATGATAATGATCTGGTGTCAGGATCTGCCTTGTGGTAGCTCGGATCCCCTAGATTTGCAACGGATGGTCCAGATCAACCTCATCTTTGAATGGACGATCTAGAACCCTCTGAGCTTGATCCAACGGTTGATTGAGC
Organism: Boesenbergia rotunda; assembly: GCA_024364735.1. NCBI lineage: Eukaryota > Viridiplantae > Streptophyta > Magnoliopsida > Zingiberales > Zingiberaceae > Boesenbergia > Boesenbergia rotunda. The sequence continues at coordinate 226,875 of JAGFNQ010005805.1, forward strand.
TCTGATTGGGATGCAACCTTCAGATCTTGATCAGAGTGCTTGATCAACCCTAACCCTAGCTCGGATTGCCTTAGATGGTTCCAGATGGCTCAGATCTAGCCGTTTTTGAATCGGACGACCCGGACTTAATCCTAATCTTGATAACTTGATCCGGGTCACTTCCGACTCAAGTTTGACCCAGTATGCCCTAGGTCCAGGATCCTTTCATGCCTACAAAAATATATCAGATAATTAGTAGCCAAATAATCCAAATATGTGTAAATTTGCAATTAAGTCCAAAATAAAGGTAAGTTCTAAAACCTAGGGCAATTTCACAATTAAGCAATAAAAATATATGTCAAACATGGATTTTAGCAATTAAAATAATCAACAAAATGGTATTTATCATTAAGTCTCACCTAAAGTTCGATAGCGGGACATCACAATTGTTCTCTCGCACTCTACTAAGATAAAATGTGTCGCTTTGCGTTGGCAAACCCAACAACAAATGATTGAGGTAGTTTATGAGTACCAATGTATGGTAGGCATATCAAGTTAACTTAATTAAGATAAATATTTATTTAATCATGCATCACATACACACATTGCATATATCAATATATAAGCGATAAATGTGACATGGTTATGGCCCATATGCTACAATCATCTCAAGCCAATGAGAAAATCGATGGTCAACCTAGGGTTAATATATTCTCCAAGTGCATCCTTCGGTTGTCATGTGTCGTACATCCTTCTTGTAACTTCATCCTTCAATGGACATTCCACTCCTCATTTTGTACATTACAAATTAGGAAAACTCGAGTTACATTCGAGTCTAAATCTATTTTACAACTAGAAAAATAGAGATAAGGCATGACACGTAGGTCGTATTATGAATTATATTACAACATACACACACACATATACATCCAATCATATTGGAGTTAAGGTCATAACCATGCACCATGTCATCAATCACACACAATAGATTTAGGACATCAATTTTTATTATGATTGTAAAATGCTCATGAGCCAAAACCAAAGGTTATAAAATTTGTTGAGTACAATCGGACCATAGCACACTTTCATATTCATATGATAATGCTATGGACATTTAGTTTGATCAACACAAACTTTTGTATCTCAACAAATGCTCATACATTATACAATCCACAACAAAATTATGTCCTACTTCTATATCACATATAAATTTTTTTTCTAAACTTTGTATGATCTTTCGCAAGTGGCTCTGATACCACTGTTGGGATCTATGGGCAAAAATATTTAAAATTCACAGCAGAAATAAGATCCCTTGAATGATCCATGCGAAAGAAAACTCATACAAAGTGAATTTACAAAAATCCTATCGTATATGTATACCTTTGGCGCGTGCCCTTTGCTTATCCCGCTTATCCGAGGTATGTCGGATCTCTTGCACGTTCAAGTGTCTGTGCCTCTATGTGTATCCACACGAACATGATCTTTGCCTCGGAGATGAACCACCTTAGTTGTGCTAGCAACTTGGGATGGTTCACAAAGCACAAGAACCTCCACTAGGGAGTTTTGGACAAGGAGGAAGAAAGAAGAAGAAGAGAAGTGCCTCCCTTTAGCCTTTGACAAGAGGGGGTATTTATACTCATCTAATGAATACCAAGGGTCTATGTCCCTTGAGCTCCTCTCATCTTAATGCTAATAAAACCCAATGAATATCAAGCCTTTTGGTATTCCTTGAGACTCTTAATATATAGATGAATAGAATGCCTCTTAGCCTTTCTCTTAAATAATTTTCATTAAACCATTTAATGAATATTATCAATAATTAAGTGGTTGAGTCTAATGTGTTGGTGCCCCGGTTGGTTTTGATGTGATCAACCAAGTTAGGTTAGGTCCTGTTGGTTTTAATCCCTCTGCTAAGTGTGCAGGAACTTAGGTACGGAGGAAGTCGAGCGTAAGACGCAGCGGACGAGAAGGATTGCGCGGGGGAATGAGCCGACGGACGAGAAGCCACCGGCGTACTCTTCCGCAACTTCCGCAATCTGAGGGACGCGGAAGTTGCGGAAGAGTACGCCGGTGGACCAAGAAGGACGTGCGCGACGTCCGAGGGATGAGAAGCCTGGCGGAAGCATGTTCGAGGGGAAAAAGGCCAGAGTCGGGTTCGGGTGAACCTAACTCCGGTTGGCCGGAAATCACCCAATCGACGGTTTGATGAAAAGTCAACTAAGTTGACTTTTATCAAGTCAACATTTGACTTGCTATTAGAATAATAAAGTTTTAATTATATTAAAACTTTAATTAAAGTTTCAATTTAATTTAAAGTTTTTAAGTAAACATTTTTTAATTTTGTTTTATTTCTTAATTGGACTTTCTTTTAATTAAAGCTTTTTTTGTGCTTCTTACAAGTGGAGGCAAGGACAGCAATTAATCGGCAATCGGATTCAAATGGAAGTGCATGGCTACAGTTGATTTAATCGGAAGCGGAAGCTTAGCCGATTCAAACGGAAGCCGATTCAAACGGAAGTGCATGGCTATAGTTGATTTAATCGGAAGCGGAAGCTTAGCCGATTCAAACGGAAGTGCATGGCTACAGTTCGGATTAATGATAAACAATTAAAGGATAATAATTTATCCTTTAAAAAATCTGGTTGAGATAATCTTAGATCTACGATCAAGATGCAACTCAATCTTGTATCAACGATCAAGATCATATCACTCAACCTATAAATAGGCTTAGAGATTTAGATTCAAAGAAATTCATTTTTTTTGTAATTCTCTCTAAAGTCTAGTGTGCTTCAGTTGTAAGGCTTCTCCGCCACAAGGAGAGTTTTTTTGCTTTAACCGTCTTGGAAGCAACGACCAAGTTGCAACCAAGTTTTTTTAATAGACGAGTTCCTCCATTTCTTTTATTTATTAGTCAGCCGTCTATTCACCCCCTCTAGCCGGACCAACCCGATCCAACATAATCTAGATAAGTCTAACTCAAATTAGACTCAATCCCATAATCCAATTGGATTCACTTGAGTCTAACTCAATTAATCCAATTCGGATCAAATCTTAGTCAAACTAAGATCAATTAATCACCGAAGCATCGTGTCCTTAGTGTGTGACCCAATAGGTTCTCGTAAGCGGCATCTAACAATGCATCATTGCTACCCAAGTGACGAGAAAGTCGAGATCTGACTTAACCTCCGTGACTATGACAATGTATGACCTTGTCCTTCTATACTTGATATCTAGATGACCAATGAGGCATAGACTGTGTCATCCTCGATCAATCTTTGTGTTTCTTGATCTCCGAGTAGACTCACTCAAACAAATGAGTTCAATATCTCATATTGACTCATTTGAGCATGACCATGTGTTTTAGTAGTCCTACTCAATCAAGGGGCCCACAGATATCACTCCCGTCATATGGGAGAGATAGATCCCATCTACATCACTCATATCCCTCTGTATAATTTATTACATACCCAGTGATCGCCTTTATAGTCCACCCTGTTACGGGTGACGTTTGACGATACCAAAGTACATAACTCCTTATGTAGGGAACCGTAGTGACTTCAGGTCTAAGGACTATTCCTACTAATAGTCACATGAGAAAGTTTATGAAACTCATATGACAATCTATGCAACTTTCTCATGGCGGGTCAATTCAGTACACGTTCTCTAATGTATACCCATGTGTCAACATGATATCGCATATCCATGACTTGTGAGTTCAAGTCATCAATTGACCTACATGCTAGTCTCCATGCATTAATATTGTCCTTGAATATTAATGCTTGACTATGAATGATTTAGTGTAGTGTTCTCTACATCATCTCACTATGGATTCAACCAATCAATATGATGTAGACAAGAACCTACTACCCAAGGACATTATTATACTTAGTTATTTGGCACAAATATAAAGTAAGTATAGAAAATACGATAGAGTGGGGGGTGAATATCGTGAAAATGTTTCGGATTAGAAAAGAGAATGCGTAGCGGAAAATTAAAACAAAACAGACACGAGCACATGGATTTTTACTTGGTTCGGAGTCGAGGTCAGCTCCTACTTTAAGGCCCACGGTCCTTGACCAATTACTGCGGGCAATTCTATAATCGTGCAAGTTTTTACAATGATTTGTATAGTAATGGTGCAGTAAAAAGAACAGTTATACTTTTCGTTATCGACTCCCGGTGTGGATCGTACTTCGGTGCGGAGGGTCGTCATCGGCGCTTGAATCTTGAGATTGGAGGTTTCCGGAGCAGAGCGCTTGAGTCGAAGAGCGTAGAGGCGTTGGAAAAGTTGATTGTGAAGCCTTAGGGGTCGAGCCCCTTTTATAGCACTCTTGGGGGCGCCTGACACGTGCCTTCGGATCCGAGAACTCTCATTCGAAGCTCGGTCAGCGCTTATCCCTCCAGAATCGGGCTCGGAGGTGACGGGGGCGCCCGGGACAGTGGGGGCACCCCGGTTGACTTGGTCTGCTGGCTTCCACTTCGATCACTTGCTTTGTCTTGGACCCGAGGCGCCCGAGGCATCCAGGGCACCCGGGACCACCAGGGCGCCCGGGAGCTTGAGGGTGCCTGGCCCATTAAGCTTCCGAAGTGATTCTTGCGATTCTTGCTTAGCTTGTTCGTTTGGCTTTGACCTTGGGCGCCCGGGACCTCCTGGGCGCCTAGCCCAGCTGCTGCCCCTCTCCTTTGGAGCATTCTGAGCTACAGAAACACGTTCCTTTGGTCCCTGCATCCAAGGTTAGTTCCACAACAAACAAGGCAAGAAATGTTAGGTTTATACAGCCTTAGCTGTCTTGGTTCTGACTTCGGGTCTCCCAAATGGAACCCTAGGTCGAACCGACGCCTACTGTTCCCTCGACGGGGAATGCGTCCTCACCTACTCCTCTCAGGAGAGTTTACCTTTTGCCAACCGACTCCTCCGGTTGAACTTTTGCCTAGCAGTCCTTCGCCAGGTGCCTAGCAGTCCTTCGCCAAGTCTTAGATTCCCAGCATCCATTCGCCAGGTGCCTAGCAGTCCTTCGCCAGGTCTTAGACTCCTAGCAGTCCTTCGCCAGGTGCCTAGCAGTCCTTCGCCAGGTCTTAGACTCCTAGCAGCCCTTCGCCAGGTGCCCAGCAGCCCTTCGCCAGGTCTTCAGGTTTCAATGCCTAGCAGTCCTTCGCTAGGTGCCCAACAGCCCTTTGTCAGGACTTCGTTCTGCACACTCAGTGAACATCGTTAGAGCACAAATAATACTTAACTTTGAATCCTTTGCCAATATCAAAATAAGGTTCGATATGGTGCTTCCTGCACCAACAAATATGCCTTTGTTACTGATAGAATATGATACAAAAAGTCCCTAGTCAATTATCACATAATTGGCTCTAGGGCTCCTACTAACATATCCCTCCATAGGATCTTCATTACCGCGGCCTCCGTGATATGTGCCAGAGGCTTTGCTTCCACCCATTTGGAAAAATAGCCCACGAGGACTAGCAGGAACTTCTTCTGCTGTGGTCCGATGGGAAATGGGCCTACAATGTTCATTCCTCACTGATCGAAGGGGCAGGACACTGTGGAGACTCGCAGGGGCTCGGTCAGCCTACAATCAATATAATTGGCCATATCTGCAGACAATATCCCTCCATAGGATCTTCATTACCATAGCTCTGTGATATGTGCCAGAGGCTCCACTTCCACCCATTTAGAAAAATAGTCCACAAGGACTAGCATGAACTTCTTCTACTGGGGTCTGATGGGAAATGGGCCTATAATGTACATTCCTCACTGATCGAAGGGGCAGGACACTGTGAAGACTCGCAGGGGCTCGGTCGGTCGATGAGTCACATGCTGATATTTTTGGCAAGCTTCGCATCCAGCCACTAACTTGAGAGCGTCATCCTATAGAGTGGGGCAAAAGTACCTTGCCATGATAATCTTCCTAGACAGAGACCTTCTCCCAATGTGGCTTCCGCAGATGCCTTCATGTACCTCCCACATCACATAGTCAACTTCCTCTAGCCTGACACATTTGAGGAGTGGTCGGGCAAAGACCCTCTTGTATAGCTGATCTCCGACCAATGTGAATCTGGGTGCCCGACAGCGAAACAATCAGCTTCCTTGATCTATGCTTAGAGCATTCCCACTGCATAGGAACTCCACATATGGATCTCTCCAATCGGCTACGGTGTCGCCTTCCGCTTCCTCTCCAATATGCGCTACCATCTCTTCCGAGGAACTAAGTTCATCTAGCTGCCAGGTCGAGATGGAGCTAGCCAACCTGGCTAGCTCATCGGCCTTGACATTGTCTACCCGGGAGATCTTCTGCAGTATAACCTCCATGAAGGAAGCTTTCAGCTGCTCATAGTGGGATACTTACTTCTATAGGCGTTCACACCTGACTTCGAAGTCACCTTTTATTTGTTGTGCCATAAGCTGAGAGTCTGAATGTACAACGACCCGAGTAGCTCCCACATGCCTGGCTGCTTACAGGCTCGCTAGGATCACCTCGTATTCAGCTTCATTATTGGTGGCTTTGAAGTGGAGCCGAATGGATAAATGTAACGTGCCCCCTCGGGGGGGAGACCATTAACACCCCGACTCCGCTGTGCCAGCTGTTGGAAGACCTGTCTACATAGATCTTTCAGACTCTTTCGACCTCGGGCTCTAGGACAGTCTCAAGCATGAAATCTGAGAGAGTTTGTGCCTTGATAGTGGTACGAGGCTGGTACTCAATACCGTATTCGCTTAGCTTTGTCGTCGATTTGATCAGCCGACCTGAAGCTTCGAGATTGGTGAGGACCCGTGAGAACGAGTTGTTGGTGAGAACCACGACAGGATGTACTAAGAAGTATGACCTTAACCTCCAGGCCATTAAGACTAGCGCATAGGCCAACTTCTCCATCGTAGTGTATCGTGTCTTGGTATCCTTTAGGAAATGTCCGAAGAAGTATATGGGATATTGCACCATGCCTTCTTCTCGGACAAGTACCGAGCCCACCGCTTGTTCTGTTGTAGATAGGTAGACAAATAAGGTCTCCCCCTCCACTGGCTTGTAGAGGATGGGGAGCTTGGTGAGATAGGCATTCAGATCGACAAATGCCTTCTCACACTGGTCATCCCAATCAAACTTAGCTATCTTTCTCAGAATTTTGAAGAATGGTAGGGTCCTATCTGCAAACTTTGGAGATGAACCTGGACAGAGCCGTGATTCTACCATTCATCCATTGTACTTCCTTGAAGTAGCGAGGGGATGACATATCTAGAATAGCCTTTACATTTTCTGAACTAGCCTTGATTCCCATCTCTGTCACCATGTACCCCAAGAATCGGCCACTCTTCACCCCAAACAAGCACTTAGCAGGGTTCAACTTTAGCTTGTTGGCTCTCAGGGTGGTGAACATTTCTTCTAAGTTGGCTATCATGTCCTTTCCCTTGTCGGTCTTGACCAGGATATCATCTACGTACACTTCAATTTTCCTCCTGATCTGATGCCTGAAGACCTTGTCCATTATGTTAGTAGGAGCCCTAGAGCCAATCATGTGATGATTGACTAGAGACATTTTATATCATATTCTATTATTAATAAATACATGTTTGGTTATTATACTTACTTTGTATTTGTGTCAAATAACTAAGTATAATAATGTCCTTGGGTAGTAGGCTCTTATCTACATTATATCGATTGGTTGAATCGATAGTGAGATGATGTAGAGAACACTACTCTAAACCATTCATAGTCAAGTATTAATATTCAAGGACAATATTAATGCATGGAGACTAGCATGAAGGTTAACTGATGACTTGAGCTCACAAGTCATGGATATATGATATCAAGTCGACACGTGGGTATACATTGGAGAATGTGTACTGAATGACCCGCCATGAGAAAGTTTCATAGATTGTCATATGAGAGTCATAAACTTTCTCATGTGACTATTATAGTCCTTAGACCTGAAGTCACTACGGTTCCCTACATAAGGAGTTATGTACTTTGGTATCGTCAAACGCCACCTGTAACAGGGTGGACTATAAAGGCGATCACTGGGTATGTAATGAATTATGCGGAGGGATGTGAGTGATGTAGATGAGATCTATCCCTCCCATATGATGGGAGTGATATCTGTGGGCCCCTTGATCGAGTAGGACTACTAAAATACATGGTCATGCTCAAATGAGTCAATATGAGATATTGAGCTCATTTGTTTGAGTGAGTCTACTCGGGGATCAAGAAACACAAGATTGATTGAGGATGACACAGTCTATGCCTCATTGGTCAATCTAGATATCAAGGATAGAAGGACAAGGTCATACATTATCATAGTCACGGAGGTTTAGTTGGATCTCGACTTTTCTTATTACTTGGGTAGCAATGATGCATTGCTAGATGTTGCTCATTGCTTATGTGTCTAAAGGGTTTAGGCGCATTGCCAACGTCACGAGAACCTATTGGGTCACACACTAAGGACATGATGCTTCATGAGATTTGAGCCCGAGTTGGGAACTCGGGAAATCTGAGCCCGAGTTGGGAACTTGGGAGATCTGAGCCCGAGTTGGGAACTCGGGAGGTCAATTAGGGAGCTCGAGTTGGGAACTCGGGAGCGTGAGTCGGGAGCTCGGCACTCGACAGACTGAGCTAGGAGCTCGGCAGACTGAGTCAGGAGCTCGGCACTCGGCAGACTGAGCTGGGAGCTTGGCAGACTGAGTCGGGAGCTCGTCACTCTGCAGACTGAGATGGGAGCTCGGCAGACTGGGGTTGGGACTCGGCGCTCGGCAGACTGGGCTGGGAGCTCGGCAGATTGGGTCGGCACTCGGCAGACTGGGGTCGGGAGTTCGACACTCGGGAGACTTGGTCGGGAGAACTAGTCGGAAGCCCGAGAGGCCCGGTCGGAGTTGCATGTGTAGGAAAGAGAAAGGTCTCTCTTCATTGGATGAAGAGAAGGTGAAGAGTCACATGAAAATATGTACTCTTTATTGGCTTTAATGAAGGGAAGTCAAAGAGACAAAAGACTCTTCATATTCATGGGATGAATATAAAAGAGGGACTTTGTCACTTTAAATGAGTAGTGTGTGCTTTTCTTCTTCCCTTCCTCTCTTCTTCCTCTTCTCCCTTTTGGCCGAAACCCTATTGTAGGGTTCTTGGTGTTCTGCGAGCTACCTCAAGTTGCTAGCACAACTAAGGTAATTCTCCCGAAGTCTAGAGATTGTGTCTGTGTGGATACGAATAGAGGCATGGACGCTTGAACGTGCAAGAGATCCGGCGCACCTTGGACGAGCAGGATAAGCAAAGGGCACGCTCCAAAGGTATACACTGTAGATAGATCAATTAGATATATGAACATTGTACGAGTTTTCTTTCGCATGGATCGCTCGAGGGTTCTTGTTTCCGCTGCGTTTTTATGTTTTTGTGTCGGGAGAACCCAACACATTATCCGCTGGTAAGTTGCTCCAGCGTTGCGCAATCCGAAAGGCATGACAGTATAGCAATACGTGTCATCGGCTGTTACAAAGATGACTTTCTCCTGGTCATCGGGAGTGAGAGGAACTTGATGGTAGCCTTGATAAGCATCCAACATCGAAATGAAATCACAACCGGCCATAGAATCTACTGACCGGTCTATTCGAGGCAAGGGGTAACAATCCATAGGGCAGACTTTATTCAAATCTTGAAAATCAATACAGTCCCGCCATTTACCCCTGGCTTAGGGACAAAGACTACATTAGCTAACCATGCCGGGAATTGAACTTCTCTTATGTGCCCGGCTCTTAACAGCTTGTTGGCTTCTTCTCTGATAGCCTTGTCCTGCTCTGGTGCAAAATGTTTTCGCCTCTGTTTCACCGGCCGAGCTCCATGGATTACATGCAGGTGATGCATGGCTAGAGATGGGGGGACCCCTTTGATTTCCTTGGCAGCCCAGGCGAAGATGTCTTGATGGCTCTGCAGGCAGTCTATAAGACGTCTTCTCAGCTCTGGTGCAAGGTCAGTGGCGATCCTCGTAACTCCCCCCGTCTGTTGAGGGTGAATCTGGACCTCCTCGCTCCCGACCTCCCTCCGTTCTTTTTTAGGTCCTTCCTCCTCTCATGGGTCAGCGAGATCAATTTGCAAGGCTTCGTGAGACTTCGGGTTCTTGCGGGACTCCGATCTGACTTCCCCGCTGTAGCATCGTTGAGACACCAACTGGTCTCCCTTAACCTCGACCACTTAATTGCCTACCGAAAACTTGATCTTCTGGTGGTAGACCGAGACCACCATCTGGAATATGCTGAGTGCCAGGCGTCCCAAGATGGCGTTGTAGGATGAGGGAGTATCCACGACTAGGAAGGGAGTCCTCCTCGTCCTCTCTAGAGTGTCACTGCCCAACGACAACGATAGGGTAATTTGTCCTATCGACTGTACTCAGTATCCGGTGAAGCCGAAGAGCGGAGTCGAAATCGGATGCAGTTCATCCTCGTCAATCTGCATATGATCTAGAGCAACCTTATACAGGATGTTGACGGAGCTAGCTGTATCCATGAAGATACACTTAACCTCATAATTTGCAATGCGTGCAAGAATTACCAGGACATCTTCGTGGGGAGCTTCTACATCTTCCAAGTCCTCCAGGCTGAAGGAGATCTTAGGGCCATGATGCTGGCTCTGACTCGTCCTGATGGTATAGTTCTTCAGCCGACGGGTGTGAGCCTTCCTTGCCCGGTGGAAATCTCCTCCGGTGGGTCCCCCTGAGATCACCCGCACGTGTCCAGAAGGCGGGCCACGTGCAGGGGCCTTGCCCTTCTTGGGGTCTCTTTCCAATAAGGGAGACCTGCGGGGTGCAACCTCCCGACTCCTCCCTCTTGAACGCGATCGAGACCGATGTCGGGCCTCTTTCTCTACCGATTGCCATTGGCGGGGAGAAAAGCTTCACTGAGGGGACCTCCGGCGATACCTCGTCTTCTTCAACTTCCTCCGAGGTTTGAGGTATGCTTCCTCATTCAATTTTTTTTTCCAGGGCATGACATTCCTCGGTGGAGTGTGTCATACTGCCATGGAAGTTGCAGTACTTCATCAACAGCTTTGGTTGCTGGGTGTCAACTATCTCTACCAGCTTCCGCTTACTAGCCCAATGGTCTTTCCCCAGGCAAAGATCTTTTCCTTGGGTTGGAGCCGGAGGTTCCCTCCTTTCTGACCGTACAACGGTTTGAGCAGGGACCCCGGTTGGTTCCTTGTGGCGGGCGTGTTACACTTCTTCCATGTTGACGTGCTTGACAAAACGCCCTAGCAAATCATCGAAATTGGTGGGTGGCTTCTTCACCAAAGATCGGAAGAAATCCCCTTCAGAGAGACCCTGGGTGTAGGCACTGACGAGGATCTCCGACATCGCGGTTGGCACATCCTGTGTCACTCGGTTGAACCGCTGGATGTAATCCTTAAGCGGTTCTTTCAGCTTCTGCTTGAGAGAAAAAAAATTAACGTCGCCTTCTGTTAGCGATAGCTGCTGGAGAAATGATGGAGGAAGGTGGTTCAAAACTCCATGAAGGAGTTGATAGAACCCTGGGGTAGCCTTTGGAACCATCGCTGAGCGGTCCCTGATAGGGTGTTCGAGAACATCCGGCACTTTACACCATTGGTGTACTAGTGCAGGAGTGTCGCATTTTCAAACTTGCAGACATGATCCTCAGGACTGACTTTCCATCGTAGTCAGTAATCCCAGGCCTGCAAAACTGCTTCGGTATGGGATCTTCCACAATCTCCAGCGAGAAACGGGTAGAGGGTGCCTTTGAGAAGGCCTTAGGTTCTTCCCTCTTCCCTAGTCCTTCCTCCTGCCTCAGTGTATTGGAGGCTACTGAGTTGGCCTTCTCCAAATCTCCAAGAGAATCCCGTCAGTGTACCGGGACTACTTCGGTGTGTCCCACCGGTGGGGAGACAAATCTCCATTGTTGGGGATGCAAGGGATCTCCACCATGCACAGAAGCTACTCGCCGTGAGGTAGCCTGCTCAATTTGGTGTTGTTCGAGCACACCTTTGACAGCATTGGCCACCAGGCAATCTAATTCCTCTTTCATTAGAACGATGGATTGTCCCTCCAGCTCTGCCATCGGTGATCCTTCTGGTGCTTTGATAGAGTTCCCACAGACGACGCCAAACTTGTTCCGGAAGGAATCGAAGTCGACGACCAGCCACCAGAGTTCAACCCATGAGCATGATGACGAGAGAGGAAGTGCTCCCACCCTACGAGATTAACATGAGCATTAATGGGAGCACGCTGGAGATTGTTCGGCAGAGCCCACTCCGACGCTCAAGTCAGCATGAGAGTCTTTGAGATGGAAGGAAATAAGGAGAAGTATGAGTAAGAATGAGCCTAACCCCCTTACCTGGGGGGTTGGAGTACCTTTTATACCTGAGGCGGTAGTCATACGTGTCCTCGCGTTCTTCTCCACGTCCCCTCAATTGTCGGTTATTGGATAATCCTTGTAATGGTCCTCGCAGCCATTAAACCTGGGTCGTTGCGATAATTAAGGCTCTAATGGCCGCGTATCATGTGTCATGATTATCCCGTAACTATTAGTGGTAATTATCCATTGATCCGAAGAAAGGGAATGGTTACTTGAGGTTGGGCTACTGGATAGGGTGATCCTTGGGCTCTGCTACCCCGAGGTGATCTCGGGGTCCTTTAGCCTAGGGGGATCCCGGGCGTTTGCCTTCCCGAGGTGATCTCGGGGACCTGACCTCCCGAGGTGGTCTCGGGCATATGTCCTCCTGGGGCAGTCTCAAGAGTATGTCTACCCGAGGTGGTCTCGGGAATCCACCTTCCCGAGGGGGTCTCGGGAGTCAGAGAAAAAGAGTCATCCAGACTCGGTAGATCTTGCCACATAGCTTCTTCAGTCCACGTGTCAGCCACGGGGTATTCAACCCCATCATTATCCTCACGGATAAGAGTATTAAGGTTGAGGTGAAAGCTATACCTTCTTAACTTAAGACGATATTGTCTGACCTAGGTGCTTACAGTTTATCAACAATCATCTTCCAAGATACAACGACTTACATCTCAAAATAGGAGTACTCTAAATTTTGAGCCCTGTTGAACTTTTGAAGCCTTGAAACTCATAAGCGAGAGAAAGAAGAGAATTCAAGAGGAGAATTCATGACTTGATAATTAAGTGAATTGAGTGGAAAGAATAAGATTCCTTTTATAGAGATGAAGGGTTACTCTTTTTCTTCTAAGAGGTGAAGAGACATTAGACGTGTCTTTCACTTACATAAATTATCAAAGGACGATTTAGGGGGCGCTTGGTAAGCGGGTTAGAAGGTGGGAATGAGAATGAAATCTATTTCATTCCCATTGATGATGCTTGGTATACGAGAATCAGAATCAAAATAAGGATATGATACCCTTGATTTCATAACCCACCCCCCACTAAGTTATCACCAAACCCATAAACCCCTCTATCAAACCCATTACTATTCCTATTGCCAAATTTATACCAAGCACCCCCTTAATTTATCAATAACATTAATTAATGAATGTTATAGTTATGATTAATATATCATTTAATCTGATTACTTATTTAATTAATTTATTATAAATACTAATTAATCAATTAATTAAAATTATAATAAATTAATTTTAATTTTACACCTCTCAATGATTCTATATAGATTAACATTCACACATATTTGAGTTAGCGTTTATGTAATTAAATACATGGACATAACTTGTGTGCGAGTCAAAACTTACATATGATCCTACCAAACCAATTTTTCATTAGACATTAATTTCTTGTTCACTTGAGAAATTGATACTATCTACTCGCGGAATAGCCATCTTAATCCTATTTAATTGGTTATCAAAATCAATTTTCCAACATGGCTGAGAGCAGAGGGTGTTGAGGATCAACTCCAACTCATCAATGGATAAGGATAAGAATTATGGATAGGATTATTTTTTTTTCTAATGGATAAGGATGACGACTTGATAATGAATAGAAATAAAAATGTGTAGTAGAGAGTATTTCTCTCATTCAATGAATGAGAATAAGATTCTTTTACTGATAGGATTTATTTATCTATTTGATAGTGTAGATTGCATGGTGAGTACTATAGATACTCTTCCTTGCATTTAGTTTTTCATTCATCAAATAAAATATCAAAGTGTGAGTCAAAGTGTGAGTTGTTCTTTATCTTCATTGTCTTACAATTGTGAGTGATCCACAAAGATGTTCTAGTGTCTTTATTGTGGGTGTAATATAAATAATTTATTTATTTGTTTGTAGGTCCAATTCTCAACAATTGGTATCAAAATAGAATGATCAAGGATTGTTTTTGGTGGAGCTATCTTGAATCTTGAGGAGTTGTATATTTTATAAGGTTGTTAATCAAACTTGTTTGGTATAATCAAATGTTTCAATACGATGGGCAACCTTCAAGTAGTAGGAGGAATCAAGAAGCTCAACAATAAAAATTATAACACGTGGACAACATGTATAGAATCTTACCTACAAGGTCAAGATCTTTGGGAGGTTATCAGTGGTAGCGAAGCTACATAGCTGACAAATGATGCCAATGGCATCTTGCGAAAATGGAAGATTAAGGCAGGTAAAGCAATGTTTGATTTAAAGATCACATCTAAAGAAGAAATGTTGGAACACATCCAAGATGTCAAAACACCAAAGGAAATGTGGGATATATTTGCTACACCTTTTTTTAAAGAAGAATGATGTAAGACTACAACTTCTGGAGAATGAGTTGTTGTCAATAGCGCAACGTGACAAGACAATTGTCCAATACTTCCATAAGGTGAAGTTGATATATTGTGAAATTTCAGAGTTAGATCCAACAACTCATAGAGAATAATTATCCACGGGTTGAGACCAAAATATCGAGGGTTTGTTGCTACTATACAAAGATGGCCAATATAACCATCGCTTCTTGAATTTGAATTTACTTGCAAGTCAAGAAGCTATGACTAAGCAAATGGAAGGAGTCTCACTAAAAGGTGAGGAGGAAGCGCTCTACACCAACAAAAGTAAGGACAACTTCAAGCAACACGCTAGTGGTGGATCTACAAATGATGGTGACAAAGTGAAAAGTTATCAAGGAAATGAAGGTTCTCGTTCAGGGGGAGGTCCAAAGAATTATAGTGATTGTAGAATGTTTGTTGGCGAGTGTTACAACTGTGAAAAGGTGGGTCATATGGCAAACTATTGTTGGTCCAAGAAAAATCTTATTCAAAGTAATACTGCTACTTCCAATTCTAAGGAGAATAGCGAAGATGATTGCGATGTTGAAGCTTTAATGGCAATAGAGGAAAAAGAATTAGCTTTCACAACAATGCCAGAACAGATTGACTACAAAAATGACTAGATTGTAGATTCAGGCTATTCAAATCACATGACGGGTGACAAAGAAAAGTTGCAAAACTTATCTGAATACAAGAGAGCTCGTATGATGGTTACAACCGACAACTCAAGGTTACCAATAACTCATATTGATAAGATGATAACTATACCTCGATATAATTCGAACCAAGTGTCTCTTCAAAATGTTTATCATGTTCCAAGAATACAGAAGAATTTGTTATCTGTGGCTCAATTGACATCATCTAGTCAGTAGTCACTATGGTCTATTTTATCCTCAAAATGTAAAGGCATATCGAAATCTCAAAATCTCAAAAATACCAATAATATAGGGGCAACGATTAGAGTCACTCTACGTGATGTCAGCAGAGTCTACATAGATAAACAAGACAAGAAAAAGTGAAATAGTAGATATATGACATGTAGTTAGGTCATGTTAACTATTCCAAGTTAAACATGATGATGAAGAAGTCAATGCTTAAATGGCTTCCTCAACTAGACATACGAATAGACAAGGTGTGTACGGGATGTCAATTTGGTAAATCACACCAATTACCATATTGGGAGTCAAACTTTAAAGCAAAAGAATCATTAGAGTTAGCTCACTCTGATATATTCGGGTCTGTTAAGCAATCATCATTTAGTGGTATACGGTACATGGTAACATTTATTGATGACTTCTCAAGGTATATATGAATTTTATTTATGAAAGAAAATCTGATACATTCTCAATGTTCAAAGAGTTCTAGCAGTCAGTCGAAGGAGAATTGGGAAAGAAGATATGCTGCTTACGCACAGATAACGAGGGAGAATATAGCTTAAGAGAATTCTCTCAATACTTAAAGGGAAAGTCGAATATATCATCAATACACATGTACCAATACACTACAGTAGAATAGTGTAATAGAAAGAAAGAACCGACATCTTGCAAAAATTTATCGGAGTATGCTACACGACAAGAATGTACCTGGACGATTTTGGGCTGAAGCAATGAGGATTGCAACTTTCATCATTAATAAACTTTCTCAACCAACACTACAACAAATATGACTTTCCGTAGCGCATAATTAACGACGCACAGTTAAAGAGCGCCGTTAATAATAGCTTTTATGGCGCGCCCAATTATGTGCGCTACGGATAGTATAATATTTAAACAAACAACATCGCACAAAAAAGTACGTTGTCAATAAATTTATCTGCGGAGTACAAAGTGTGTTGTTAAAACTTAATATTAATAACGTGCAGAGTGTGCTGTCAATACTTATAAAAGATGGCATACAAAAAATGTACACTATTAATAAACATTATAAAATATTAACAACGCACAACATGGGCAGTTAATAATCACGCATTTTAAATTATTTTGTGTCAAAATAATTCGCCGACTCCCAAACCCTTGAAACTCTTTACGCACGTGAACGCATCTACTCATCAAGCCGCGATCTCCTCCCTTATCCAGGGGTGAGTAAAAATTCAGAAAAACCGAATTAACCGAACCAACCGAATTTTGAAATTCGGTTGGGTTAATTCGGTTTTCAATTTTTTTTTAAATTCGGTTCGGTTTTTCGGTTAAATCGGTTCGATTTCGGTTTTGAATTTTGTAATTTGGTTAAACCGAATAAAAATATTAATTTAATTATTTTTTATTTAGAAATATAATTAATTAAATAAAATTTGGTTATTTTAATTAAAAATCGAATAAAATTTAAAATTTCGGTTAATTCAGTTTATTCGGTCAAAAATCGAATTAACCGAAATTTATCGGTTCAGTAAGTTCGGTTTTTTAGAAAATTCGGTTAGTTTAGTCGGTTCAAAAAAATCGGTTAATTCGATTTTCGATTTATTGGGTTCGATCGGTTTGGTTTTAACCGAATGCACAACCCCTGATCTCCTCACGCCGAGTCCTCTCTCTTGAAGCCTCGATCTCCTCACACCGAGTCCCCCCTCTCCTCCCGATCTCCTCACGCCCCGATCTCCTCACGCCGAGCCTCTCCTCACACCCCGATCTCCTCACACCGAGCCCTCTCTCCTCCCGATCTCTTCACACCACGCCGCCCTCATCTCCTTGTGAGCCTTCATCTCCTCGCAATCTTCTCATGTCACCCCCATCTCCTCTAAGTTGTAACCTTCTCACACCTCCCCAACTACTCCTTACCCTAATCTCGACCCAAAGTCTTCATGCATAACTTCTCACGCTGCCCTAACTCCTCTAAGGCATAATCCCTAATCTCGCACCCTCCTCACGCTATTAGTTGCTTCAAGCTGATTCTCTGTCATGCGCCAACCATACAGAGTTGTCTTCAGCGAAGCCCTCTCTACTGGATAACCCTCTCCTCTCCAGTAAGCCCTATCCGACGAAGCCCCCTCCAAAGAAGCTCTCTCCGATGAAATTTCTAGAAGAATCTATTCAACAGAAAAAGTGAGGTTCTTTAATCCCTTAATTATAGTATTAAGGCATTCATTATGAATATTTAATAAAATTTGTTACCTTGTCATTAGGGATAAAATTTTACTTCAATACAAATTTATTGATAAGCACATCAGCAATGTAGAATTTGTTCATGTGAAATCAATTCATTTGAAACTTCAATAAGTGTAAAAAATTTCATGTAGAATCTGTTCATATAAACCAAAAGAGTTGTTGCAAAAAATTTAGAACTTTCACAGTAAGTGCACATTATTGAGCATTTTTTTGTTATGTTAATTCTTAATATTGCATTCACCGATTATTCATAAAGCTGAGTTTGATTAATTTATATAATGCAGAACTTTTGTTTTGAGTTTGACTTTTTATATGGTGATAGGTCAAAAGAGAAATTGTGTTTTTCCATCAATTAATGTTCACTGTCTTTATGTGAAGTAATATCTTTTCTAGAGTAAATTTCACTTGTTGTGCAATTTTTAAAGCTTACTACACCATACCTCTGCCTTATTGTAGATGTTGTCTTATATCCACATTAATACAATTTGTCTGCATTTAGTTGTGTTTAATTTTAGGACTAGTACTATTTGGATTCCTCTATATTTAAACATTGGATTGTAACTTGTATGTTAGGGTTTTGATCATTTACAAAATGAATAAGGAGTGGATGTTTCTACCTTCAAGGCTTGTACCCGAGTATGAAGAAGGAGTTCAAAAATTTCTTACACGAGCTAGGAACTATGCCAAAACACGTGAAGTAATATTATGTCCTTGCAAGCGTTGTAAAAATAAGAAGTATATGAAATTTGATTAAGTGTACGAGCACTTAATTATTAAGGACATCGATCCTTCTTACACAAGTTGGGTCTTCCATGGTGAAAGTTATACCTCACAATTTCAAGGCGAAGGTAGTTCGAGAGGAGTTCAAGCAAAGGATGAAAAAAGTATCGTAAAAGTTGAAAGTTGGAGCTTTTGTACAACAAAATGGAACTGTTAATCAACTTGAAAGTATGGTAAATAACCTTCAACAAGAATGCAAGAAATGAGACTCCTATTTTTTCAAAATATGAGGCAACAAAATGAGCAAGAATAGGTAGTAAATAACAACATAAGATAAAATATGAAATAGTTTGTCATCATTTGTTATTTGACATCATTTATCTTAATTACTCGAGTATTTATATTCTTGTTAGTAAAAGTATCTTATGGTGATCTTATTCGACACAATTTGTTTGTAAAATTAGGTTGCTAGTGTTTGCATTGGTAGCGAAATTGGAAATGATGTTGGTGGTAATAGTCATGGGAAAAAAGTGGTAATGTTAACCAACCTCTAATTGTAGCTCAGGTAATTATTTTGAGTGTGTCTTTTAAATTAAATATTGGTTATAAAAATAGGCATTACAGAATTAATAACTTTGTATTATTATGTAGTCAAAAATGAAGGATGTGAGTTATGGGGATATTTGCGAGAATACTAAGTGTAAGCTATTTCTTTGGTGCGTTGATAGAGTTGTTGCAAAAGGTCGAATTGTATCTACAAATCCAAAAGCAAAAGTGCATCACGTTCTTCTTGATGGATCTTGTTGGAAAGTTTGGGTTGATAGAGTTTTTGTGGAGAAGGTGGATCTAATTCGACGAAATGATGAAATGCTTTTTCTCGAGGATGCAGTAAGAAGTATAGTTGCTTGGTTATATAAGTTTATTATTTTGTATAACTGATATATAGTCTACTTATTTGAAGTTATATACTCTTTTGTAGGTCAGACATCATAGACTAAGTGAATTTTTGCTACTACTTTGGATGGTTTTACTTAAATATGATATTTATGGTTAAATATGATAATATAATTAGTTGTTTGAGTGTTGTTTTTATAATTGTGTATACAGTATATATATGTAGTATTGTAATTTGTGTGTGGTATTATGCATGTGATATAATTTGTGTATAATATTTATATGTTGTATTTGAATGATCGTAATCGTAGTGCGCGTTGTACGTTGCGAATGCTCTTAATCGTAGCATGCAGTGCGCGCTGCGAATGTTGTTGATTGCTCTTAATCGCAGCATGCAACGCGTTGGAAATGCTATTAATTGTTGTTAACCGCAACACACAGTGAGCGTTGCGATTGATACTAATGGCAGCGTGCAATGCGTGCTGCAAATAGTATTAATCACAACATGCAGTGCGCATTGCCATTAGTATCAATTGCAGTGTGTAGCGCGCGCTGTGAATGCTCTTAACCACAGCTCACGCCGCATGCTGTTGATATTTTATGACTTTTAACAGTTTACAGTTATGCAACATGCAATGCGCGCTACTGATAGCATAATTGTGTGTCGCGGAAAATCTTATTTGTTGTAGTACAAGGCTAGAATTTGTTTCGCCCTTTGAGAAATTACAAAACACAAAACCTACCGTCACATCCGGGGGAAATTTGAGACGTACCTAAGTCACAAAGCGTTTCATCCTTTGAGAAATTACAAAACACAAAACCTACCGTCACATCCACTATATTTCCGGGGGAGATTGTGTGTACCTAAGTCACATCCGGTCTTGGAGGAGTTTCTTCAGGAGGCTCATCAATCTCGGTTTGCTATACATCCTAGCGGAACCCGTATATACCGAGATTTGAGATGTTTCTACTGGTGGAACGGTATGAAGAAAGACATCGCGGATTTTGTAGCTAGATATCTGGTGTGTCAGCAGGTGAAGGCCGAGCATCAAAGACCTGCTGGATTATTATAGAAGATCCCTATTTCTGAGTAGAAATGGGAGCACATCACTATGGATTTTGTTGTGGGGTTACCGAGGTCTCGGAGGAGACATGACGAGATTTGGGTGATCGTTGATCGAATAACCAAATCTGCTCATTTCTTGGGGATTCAGAGGATGAATTCACTGGACAAGCTGACAGAGCTGTATTGCTGTGAGATTATTAGGTTGCACAACATTCCTTTGAGTATCATATCAAACAGAGACCCGCGTTTCACTTCACAATTTTGGCATAGCTTACAGTAGGCTATGGGTATAGAGCTCCGATTCAGTATAACTTTTCATCCGCAGATGGACGGATAGTCAGAGCGTACTATTCAGACTCTAGAGGATTTACTGAGATCCTGTGTTATGGATTTTGGAGGCAACTGGGAGGATCACCTGCACTTGGTTGACTTTGCCTACAATAATAGCTATCCTTCGACTATCCAGATGACACCATTTGAGGCGTTATATGGTAGGGCTTGCAAGACAGCCACCGTCTGGGAGGAGGTTGGGGAATCTCAGTTGCTAGGACCTCAGAGGATTCAGCATGACGCAGAGCTAGCCCGTACTATCATACGTCGTTTGTCAGAGGCTCGGGATCGCCAGAAGAGTTATGCAAATCAGAGATGCAGACCCTTGGAGTACTCCGAGAGCGATCACGTATGCTCACGAGTATGACCCACGAAAGGGGTGAAGCGATTTTGGTTGCGAGGTAAGCTAGTTCCACGCTGTTGGTGCAAACAACACCAAAGTCGAACCTGGGTTTTGATAATGGCAAAGGGTTCAAAAGTTAAGATGTTATTTTGATCTAATATGTTACTTGAGTGTGCAGAAAGAAGTCCTAGCGAAGGACTGCTAGGCACCTAGTAAAGGACTGCTAGGCATCGAAACCCTAAGACCTGGCGAAGGGCTGCTAGGCACCTAGCGAAGGGCTGCTAGGAGTCTAAGACCTGGTGAGGGACTGCTAGGCACCTGGCGAAGGACAGCTTGGTACCGAAGCTCTAGCGAAGGACTGCTAGGACCCGAAGACCTGGCGAAGTGATGCTAGGCACCTGGCGAAGGACTGCTGGGCAAAAGTCCAACCGGAGGAGCCGGTTGGCAAAAGATAAACTCTCCTGAGAGGAGTAGGTGAGGACGTGTTCCCCGTCGAGGGAACAGTAGGCGTCAGTTCGACCTAGGGTTCCATTTGGGAGACCCAAAGTCAGAACCAAGACAGCTAAGGCTGTATAAACCTAACATTTCTTGCCTTATCTGTTGTTTTGGAACTAACCCTGGATGCAGGACCGAAGGAACGAGTTTCTGCAGCTCAGAACACCCCAAAGGAGAAGGGCAGCAGCTGGGCAGGGCGCCCCGGAGGTCCCGGGCGCCCCCAAGGTCAAGGCAAAACAAGTTGAGCAAGAATCGCTTCGAAGACTAACTGGGCTAGGCCCCCTGATGGTCCCGGGCGCCCCGGATGCCTTGGGCGCCCTAGGTCCAAGCCAACCAAGCAGTCGAAGCAAAGTCAGCTGAGAAGCCAGCATACCAATTCAACCGGGGCGCTCCCAGTGTCCTGGGCGCCCCTGTCAGCTCCGAGCCCGATTTTGGAGGGATAAACTCTGACCGAGCTTCGGATGAGGGTTCTCGGATCCGAAGGCACGTGTCAGGCGCCCCCAGCGTCCCGGGCGCCCCCAGGAGGGCTATAAAAGGAGCTCGACCCCTAAGGCTTCAACAACAACTTTCTTAACGCCTCTACGCTCTTCGACTCCAACGCTCTGCTCCGGAAACCTCCAATCTCGAGATTCAAGCGCCGATGACGACCCTCCGCACCGAAGTACGATCTACACTGGGCGTCGGTAACGAAGAGTATAACTATTTTTTTACTGCACCATTACTGTACAAATCTTTGTAAAAACTTGCACGATTATAGAATTGCCCGCAGTAAACGGTCAAGGACCGTTGACCTTAGAGTAGGAGCCGACCGCGACTCCGAACCAAGTAAAAATCCTTGTGTTCGTATCTGTTTTTGTTTTAATGTTCCGCTATGCATTCTCTTTTTAATTCGAAACGGTTTAACGATATTCACCCCCCTCTATCGTGTTCTCTCGATCCAACAAGTGGTATTAGAGCGGGGAAGCTCAAACTTGATGTAACCACCAATTTGAGAGTTTTTCAAATTTTTACGATATAATTTTTTTTATTTTTTAATCAGATTTTCATCGTTAATCGGGGTTGGTGCAACACCACTCGATAAAATTGTTTTATCTTTTTCCCGCACTGCTAATCAAGACCAAGTCTTCGGACATATTTTTTTCTTATATTTATTTCAAATAATTCCTCAATAGCCATGCAAGAGGGCTTCAGTACCGCCAGACCACCACTTTTCAGTGGGGAGGATTTCTCCTACTGGAAAAGTAGGATGGAAGTCCACCTGAAAACTCAGGTGGACATGTGGATAATAATCCAGTCTGGTCTGGAAATCCCTAAAAATGCTGATGGAGTACCACAATCCTACACCGAGTGGGATACCATCCTAAAAAGGAAAATTGAAGCCGATGCTAAAGCAACCCAAACACTCCAATGCGGCCTAACCAAAGAAGAGCTGAACCGGGTGGGTCCATTCAACAGTGCAAAGGAACTCTGGGATAAGCTAATTGAGTTGCACGAAGGAACCTCCGATACCCGAATCAGCAAGAGGAACCTACTACTGAACAAGCTGTATACAATCAAGATGAACGACAGCGAATCTGCAGCTCAGCTCCACGCCAGAATTCAGGAGGTAATGAACGGTCTACACACAATCGGTCACAAGGTAGAAAACCGTGACCTGATCAGGTATGCTCTTAACGCTTTCCCGAGAAACACTTTGTGGGCATCTATGGTAGATGCGTACAAAGTTTCAAGGGATTTATCTAAAATTAAATTAGATGAGTTGTTTTCTGAAATAGAATTGCATGAGCAGACTAACTGCACCCTGGCCGAGAAAGGCATCGCTTTTGTTGCAGGTAAAACTGGAAAGATAACCAAGAAGAAGCTTCAAGCTGCACCTGAGTCTGATTCAGACTTTGACTTAGAAGACAGCGAAGGAGATCGACCTAAGCTGGTCCGACTTGCCCGAAACTACTATAAGGAACTGAAGAATCATTCCAACAGAAGAAAAGCCAGCCGAAATGTAACGCCCGCTTTTTTTTTTCTTTTTTTTCCTAAGCGGCGTTACGCTGACATACTTAAGGCATGTAACATCATACTGCAGCGGAATAATTTAAACCTTACATATACATGCCCCTACCACCATCCCTAATATAATGATATGGAACTTAACATATGAACGTCATGCTTAACATCATATCATAACATGCTTAACATCATACCATAAGGTTCATATCATATCATACTTGACATCTTATTATAAAGTTCCATAAGTCACTATTCGAGCATATAGGTAGCAAAAATAAAGTTCTTAGCATAAACGGTTAACACATTCGATTTCATGGGCCAAGTCACCATCACACACATATTTCAGGCCCTCCTGCTGCTTCCTCGTTATCCCCTTGCATGATCTGCGGTATAAGGAAAGAAGACTATAAGCACACAGGCTTAGTAAGACTCTTTCCTACTCACTAAAATCATTCGTCATTCATTCATAATCATATGGAACATAAGCATCATAAACATTTCTATCATAGCATAGAGCATAAACATAGGCATAAATCTAATCAAACAATCTTATCATGACATAAAGTATAAACATAGGCATAAACCTAATTAAACATTCTAAGCATGGCATCATACATGGCATGAACATAAGCATAAGATGTAAATCAACCATAGGCATACTTTCGAGCATATCAAGCATAGACATCGTAAACATTCTAAGCATGGCATGATACACGGCATAGCATAACTTAATAAACTTTCCTAGCATGGCATGAGACATGGCATAAATATAAACATAAGTTATAAACCAACCTATAGGACATAAACATAGGCAATCATTCTAGCATATCATAAGAGCATCTTCTTACCATAATCATAACATGGATCATTCATTCTCATACATATCTTTTAACATGGAGCATAAGCATAACACATCATTATCATAACATAATGCATAACATGTATGAATGCATGGGTGGAATGCATATACATATAAATGCTTAACTTTTAGAATCATACTTTCAAAATGCTTAAACATAATCATCATAACATTTGGGGTCCCCGGCTTGTACCACATACATACATCATAGCGCGCATCCCTAGTAAGTCCGAGGTAGCGAGCCCCGACCTACTAGGGTAAGGACAGCATAGTCGGTAGTCCCCGAACCGAGACGTTCTCAAGGAGCCCATCCCTGTTGCATAGCTCCGGTAGTGCCAGAACCGTGGACAGCTCCAGTAGTCCAGAACTGGGGCGTTCTTAAGGTGTCCATCCCTTGGACCCATACTTGGGTCTGGTACAAGCCCATTCATAAAGTAAAATACTTTGCATGCTTCATCATTCATAAGACATTCATAGCATACTTATCATGGCATCGTTCTTATCATGAACATGATCATAACATACTTATCATGGCATCCTTCTTATCATGAACATAGACATAACATACTTGTCGTGACATCATTCTCATTCTTAGACATGGCATAGGTACACATCATTCATAGAGTATGACATACATTCGTATTATCCTAAAACATGGCATATCATTCCTAAACATGGCATATCTTGCATAACCATGGTATATCATTCATAAACATGACATATCATTCGTAACATGGCATATCATTCATAACATGGCATATCATTCATAAACATGACATATCATGCATAACCATGGCATATCATTCATAAACATAAATCACATCTTACCATAGGGCCATTGGGACCCTTACTTGAAATAAATCTTAACTTTTATCCTATTAACCCTTATTGGCCGAAACTTGTGGAGTCCCAAGGCCATGTGAAAATTCACATAATCACCATCCTTCATCCTTATATCATGGCAACACATAACCATATGCTTGAAGTTAAAGACTCAACCCTAACCCTTGGGTCCTTGGGGTTGGCCGAACCATATGGGCCTCTAGGGTGCTCCAAAAATTCCCAAAATTTATACTTAACTTCTAAACATCATAAGGGAACATAAAATAACATTATCATGATTTTTAACATATTTATAGATATTTAAATCATGGTGGCCGAAACCCATAAACATAGGGACCTTGGTTTTGTCCTTTTCATGTTGGCCGAAACCCTAGAGTGTCCTAGGGTACTCCAAAAATTCCCAAAAATTATACATAACCTCTAAACATCATAAGGGAACATCAAATAACATTATCATGATTTTAACATATTTATAGACTTTTAAATCATGGTGGCCGAAACCCATAAACATAGGGACCCTGGTTTTGTCCCTTTCATGTTGGCCGAAACCCTAGAGTGTCCTAGGGTACTCCAAAAATTCCCAAAAATTATACTTAACTTCTACACATCATAAGGAAATATAAAATAATATTATCATGATTTTTAACATATTTATAGACATTTAAATCATGGTGGCCGAAACCCATAAACATAGGGACCCTGGTTTTGTCCCTTTCATGTTGGCCGAAACCCTAGAGTGTCCTAGGGTACTCCAAAAATTCCCAAAAATTATATCTACTTGCTAAACATCATAAGGGAACATTACAAAATATTATCAAGATTTTTAGCATATTTATAGGCTTTTAAATCATGCTGGCCGAAATCCATAAACTTAAGGACCTTGGTTTTTCTTTCCTTTCAACATCACATCCAAAAACTACCCCATATATCATACTAAAAATCATGGAAATCATAGATAACTATTATACCACAGGTGAGGGAGTCTTACCTTAGATTTCTTGATTTTTTTTCGAACCTTGAAAGAGGAGAAGGAAGAGGACTTGGTATCTCTTGACCACAACTAGTCCTTGTCACCTTGTAGGAACTTTAGATCTTGAGAGATGAGACCTCTTGTGAAGTTTTCCCCAAG
Source organism: Boesenbergia rotunda (assembly GCA_024364735.1). Classification (NCBI taxonomy): domain Eukaryota; kingdom Viridiplantae; phylum Streptophyta; class Magnoliopsida; order Zingiberales; family Zingiberaceae; genus Boesenbergia; species Boesenbergia rotunda. Next base: position 253,326 of record JAGFNQ010005805.1, read on the forward strand.
GAATTCCTCCCTTTGGTGCTCGGCAAGAATGAGGAATGAAGAGGAGAGGAAATGCAATTGATTGAGAGAAGAAGTAACTCCCAAAACTCCTCTCATTATAACCCATCAAGGAGGCAAATGAAGAGCCTCTCTATGACCCTTCACCTCCTTTTACCTCTTAACCAACCTCCACTTCAATTACTCATAAGAATTCCTTGCTAGGTGAGTTGGTTAAAGCGTTCTTGGTTGTACAAGAGGTCCAAGGTTCAATCCTTGGCTCATGCACATTTTTTTTATTTTGATTTTCATTTCATTTATTTTATTACCTTATTTTCTTAAATTCCGAAAATCCCCCCTAAAATTACTCATAATTGTACTAATATTCCTAAATAAAATTCTTTTATATTTATATTAATTTTACCTAATTAATACCCATTTTTGGGCCCATTTAAAGCCCATTAGTACCAAATTCCTCAATTTAGATGGGAACGTTAGGCTAATACTTTCCCATAATCATGTTAATGTGCCCAAATAAATTCCTATTTATATTTATACTAATTCTTCCTAAAAATCCACCTATAATCATAGTACTAGGAAGCCCATCTAAGGCCCATTAGCACTTGGTTTCCTCAATTTAAACGAGAAAACATGGATTTCCTAGGCCAATGTTCGTATTAATGCCTCTAGGTCCTTCGGAAAATTATCTAGACATGCTCAATATTTTCAGAAAATATTAAGAGAATTTTCCGGGTCGTTACAATCCCCCATACCTCTTGAAAGTTCGTCCTCGAACTTAGAATAATTCCGGGTACTTGCGCCTCATTTCGTCCTCGCGTTCCCAGGTAGCTTCCTCGAACCGCTGGCTTCGCCATAAGATCTTGACTAGAGGTACCTCCTTATTCCTCAGCTTCTTGACTTCCCTATCCAAAATCTGGATGGGTCTGCTCTCATAACTTAGGTCCTCTTGTACTTGTACTATCTGCGGCTCGATCACTTGGTCCATATTCGGGATACACTTTTTCAGCAGGGATACGTGGAATACGTTATGGATAGCTGACATCTCTGGAGGCAGCTCCAACTCATATGCCACCTTACCAACTCTTTTCAGAATTAAGTATGGCCCCACATATCTCGGACTCAGCTTTCCTTTCTTCCCAAATCTTGTCACCCCTTTCATAGGAGCCACTTTAAGAAATACCAAATCTCCAACATTAAATTCCAATGGTCTGCGCCGGACATCGGCATAACTCTTCTGCCGGCTCTGAGCAGTTTCTATCCGTTGTCGAATATTTTGAATAGCTCGGGTGGCGCTGTCAATAACATCCGTTGCGAGCCCCATCTCCTTCTTTTCCCCACTCTCTTACCAACATATCGGAGATCTATATCTCCTGCCATACAAGGCTTCATAAGGTGTCATTCCTATAGTAGCTTGGTAGCTATTGTTGTAAGCGAATTCCGCCAAGCATAGATATCGACACCAACTTCCCTTGAAATCCAGGGCACAAGCTCTCAACATATCTTCTAGCACTTGATTTACCCGCTCAGTCTGCGGGTGAAAGGCGGTGCTAAATCGTAGTTTAGTGTCGAGAGACTTCTGAACGCATTCCCAAAAATGTGAGGTAAAACGACCATCCCTATCTGAGATGATGGTCTTGGGAACTCCATGAAGTCTGATTACTTTCTTAACATATCATTGAGCTAGTATTCTTAATCGCTCCATGCTGTAATTATATGCATATATCATACTTATATGTTATCATAATTATGGGTAAACCATAGTAGTGTGCCTCCGATATATTAGTTCACTACATGAGCCATGAGTTATATTGATAATAATCTTATATTAGTACATGCTCTCATATTATCATCATTTGCCTCATATAATTTGATACAATTGTGTGATACGATTGACACTTTATTGTTAATATCAGGTTCATAGGCATAAGATTGAAATACACACTCGACAACTAGTATTAGTATTAACTTATTGGTTCACAACCTAACCAAACTCAATGAAATAGATGGGCTGCCATCATGCCCATAACAAAGAACATCATGGCAGTCACTGCCCCTCCTTCATTCATCTCTCCCTGGCCTACCTCAGGGTCTTCCACCATCTCCATCGGCTCCTCTTCCTCTATCTTGGGAACCTCCTCGGCCCCTTCAGGGTCTTCCCCAAACACCCAGGGCTCCTCAAACATCTCGAGCATCTCGGGGTCTTCTTCGAACACCTCGAGATCGTCCTCGCTCATCGGGTCTTCCTCGAACAATTCGAGCATCTCCGGGTCCTCCTCGAATGGCTCGGGATCCTCCTCATACATCTCAGGATCCTCCTCTAACGGCTCGGGATCCTCTTCGTACATCTCCGGTTCTTCTTCAAACATCTCCTGATCCTCCTCTGAGTCCCCCAGGTCCTCCGGGAACTCATGGCGGAGAAGCTGTCTACATAATTCCGTATAGCAGATACGACATCTGTGCTGCCCCCAAATCTGATGAGCAACCACTCTCGCCCGGTTGGGCAATGAACGAAGTAGAGCCCCGATCCGATGATCATCCACAACTGGAAATCCCTCCTGCTCCAATTTCCAGAACAGCCGGTCCAATTTCCCAATATTGCCCTGGACTCCAAGGACCGGGCTATACTCCACCTCCCCTATCTGCTCCAGCAACTCCCCACTCCGCCCCTGATAACCACTCCTGGTGCCAATCTCGTGCGACATCTGGAATTGGAAAAACACAGTCGGTACGGAACTGACAAAAAAAACTAGTACAAAACTAGTTTCTCTTTTTTTTCCAATTCACAAATAATACAGAGAGAAGCACGCAAGATATCACTCCTATAAGTTCCTATCTATACATATTCCTACCCCTATATTATTCTAAATATCTAATTCCTAAAATAAGATAAAGCATCATTCGTCGTTACTTATCGTAACGTACTTTTCATCATCAATACCGTTCATACTTGCATATTCTATAGTCATAGGTATCATCATTCTAGAACCATAATAGAACATAAAATACACTTGGCAGCTCAATTGGTATCAGGATTCATAAACTCTAGTACTTTAGCCTGGAGGTCTAGAGTTCGAATCCTGGGGAAGGCAAAAACCCGCTGGCCAGGGGCGGGAAGACCACTAGTAGTAGAGTAACGATACGACCAACAGTTAGATAGGGCCGGGTCGTTACATAAAAAGGCGCCTTTTTATTGTAACGACCCGGCCCATTTGGCGGCCCATTTGGCGGTCTCGATCGTCGACCGTCGACCGTGCCATTACTCTACTACTGGTCTTCCCGCCCCTGGCCAACGGGTTTTTGCCTTCCTCAGGATTCGAACTCTAGACCTCCAGGCTAAAGTACTAGAGTTTATGAATCCTAATACCAATTGAGCTGCAGCTCAATTGGTATCAGGATTCATAAACTCTAGTACTTTAGCCTGGAGGTCTAGAGTTCGAATCCTGAGGAAGGCAAAAACCCGTTGGCCAGGGGCGGGAAGACCAGTAGTAGAGTAACGGCACGGTCGACGGTCGAGACCGCCAAATGGGCCGCCAAATGGGCCGGGTCGTTACAATAAGTACTTACTTGGAAGCTGCAGGAGAGGGCTTGATGTGTGTGTAGTGAGATGGTAACGGCTCTGATACCAACCTGTAACGCCCGCTTTTTTTTTTTCCTAAGCGGCATTACGCTGACATACTTAAGGCATGTAACATCATACTGCAGCGGAATAACTTAAACCTTACATATACATGCCCCTACCACCATCCCTAATATAATGACATGGAACTTAACATATGAACGTCATGCTTAACATCATATCATAACATGCTTAACATCATACCATAAGGTTCATATCATATCATACTTGACATCTTATCATAAAGTTCCATAAGTCACTATTCGAGCATATAGGTAGCAAAAATAAAGTTCTTAGCATAAACGGTTAACACATTCGATTTCATGGGCCAAGTCACCATCACACACATATTTCAGGCCCTCCTGCTGCTTCCTCGTTATCCCCTTGCATGATCTGCGGTATAAGGAAAGAAGACTATAAGCACACAGGCTTAGTAAGACTCTTTCCTACTCACTAAAATCATTCGGCATTCATTCATAATCATATGGAACATAAGCATCATAAACATTTCTATCATAGCATAGAGCATAAACATAGGCATAAATCTAATCAAACATTCTTATCATGGCATAAAGTATAAACATAGGCATAAACCTAATTAAACATTCTAAGCATGGCATCATACATGGCATGAACATAAGCATAAGATGTAAATCAACCATAGGCATACTTTCGAGCATATCAAGCATAGACATCGTAAACATTCTAAGCATGGCATGATACACGGCATAGCATAACTTAATAAACTTTCCTAGCATGGCATGAGATATGGCATAAATATAAACATAAGTTATAAACCAACCTATAGGACATAAACATAGGCAATCATTCTAGCATATCATAAGAGCATCTTCTTACCATAATCATAACATGGATCATTCATTCTCATACATATCTTTTAACATGGAGCATAAGCATAACACATCATTATCATAACATAATGCATAACATGTATGAATGCATGAGTGGAATGCATATACATATAGATGCTTAACTTTTAGAATCATACTTTCAAAATGCTTAAACATAATCATCATAACATTTGGGGTCCCCGGCTTGTACCACATACATACATCATAGCGCGCATCCCTAGTAAGTCCGAGGTAGCGAGCCCCGACCTACTAGGGTAAGGACAGCATAGTCGGTAGTCCCCGAACCGAGGCGTTCTCAAGGAGCCCATCCCTGTTGCACAGCTCCGGTAGTGCCAGAACCGTGGACAGCTCCGGTAGCCAGAACCAGGGCGTTCTTAAGGTGCCCATCCCTTGGACCCATACTTGGGTCCGGTACAAGCCCATTCATAAAGTAAAATACTTTGCATGCTTCATCATTCATAAGACATTCATAGCATACTTATCATGACATCGTTCTTATCATGAACATGATCATAACATACTTATCATGGCATCTTTCTTATCATGAACATAGACATAACATACTTGTCGTGACATCATTCTCATTCTTAGACATGGCATAGGTACACATCATTCATAGAGCATGACATACATTCGTATTATCCTAAAACATGGCATATCATTCCTAAACATGGCATATCTTGCATAACCATGGTATATCATTCATAAACATGACATATCATTCGTAACATGGCATATCATTCATAACATGGCATATCATTCATAAACATGGCATATCATGCATAACCATGGCATATCATTCATAAACATAAATCACATCTTACCATAGGGCCATTGGGACCCTTACTTGAAATAAATCTTAACATTTATCCTATTAACCCTTATTGGCCGAAACTGTAATGCCCGCCCTTATATCTACTCTCGGGGCGGGGTTACGTACAACTCAATCATATAGTAATATTTTTTTCTATCTTCTAGTATGGCATTAAAACAACAATGCAAAGGCCAAGGACTGAGCATGCTTGTTTAACTATCAAAGTCATTCTATAACATGATAAGTTCACTAATAATGTAACTCATAACATAATCAAGTATAAGAGACCTCCAAAGGTAAACACTATCATGTCATGTCAATCCTAATCACTAACACTTATTGTCAAGGAAACATAAACATAAACATGATTAAAGTAGATATAGAATCATTCTTTCCCGAGCCACCACCCCACATATCTTCAGCCTTCCTGCCTCTTCCTCTAGTTCAAGTGTTCCTTACCTTTATCTGCAACATAAGACAACACATAACTAGTAAGCATAAAAGCTTAGTAAGGATCCGGTCCTACTCGCAAAATCCATACGAAAACATACAACATGTGTACATAACAAGACATAAGCATGAGTTCATCGTAGCATACTAAACATCAAAGTTTCTAAGTATGCAACATATAGAATTTTAAGTATACCAATCACATGCAATAAATGTTTTTCAAAACAGTTCCATAATGGTATTACTTAAAAATACATCCATGTCATATAGGGCCCAGTTGTATCACATGATGCGCGTTCCCTAATGAGTTGGGGTAGCGAGCCACCAATCCCATTAGAGCAGGACCTCTTACGTCCTACCAGAGCCATGACCTTAAGTTAACATGCACCCCGGATTTGATTTAACGACCCCTCTTACGAGTCGGGTACACAACTTACAAAGTAAAATACTTATCATGTCTTTACATATATATGCTAAGGATGTACTCCAATTTTCACTGCTCAAGGGACACCCACTTTTTCAGGGTGTTTCTGATCCCATTGGGACACACCTCACAACATAAGGGTGTTCTAAATCCCAAACTTAGTGGAGTATCCTTTCTAGCATTTCATCGTGCATATCACATGCAATCTCATAAGGGTGCCCCATGGGCTATAAGACATGCTCATACATACATCATAATTCAACCACTTAACATACTTTAGATCTGACAAGATTTGGTCACATAGATCATACTCATATCATAGGAAGTGGTAGCATGCTAACAATTAAGATTTCAATCAGACATCTCATTTAAACACCTCATGCATAAACATATCATAGCATGCTAACAATTAAGGTTTCAAATCAACCATTCCATTTAACACCACATGCATATACATATAATCATCCCCAAACATAAACATATATCATAGGGTAGTTTGACCTTCACAAACCCTAGTCCTAGTGGGTTGGCCGAAACATCAAGAGTAGGGAAAGATTAGGACTTTTGCATTGATCATTCACACAAACAATTATACAAACACCTTGTATACAATATCATACCATACACTAAGCATGAATATTTTCTAGGATAATTCAACTCTCCTTAACCCTAATTCATTGCCTTGGCCGAAACCCATACAAACCCTAAACCTTAGTTGTTGTCATCACAAAATGAAGGGTTACCACATATGTGTATACCCTAAGTCCTAAGGGTTCTTTTCATGTATCAAAAAGTAGCCAAAAACTTTCCTTTGGAAGTGGCCGAACCCTATACAAGGACAAACCCTAGGTTTTGTTCATCACATTTGAAGGATACAACACACACATATACCCTAAGTTCCAAGGGGTAAACACATGTAACAAGAAGTAACCCAAAGCCTTCCCCAAGGGGGGTGGCCGAAACTCATTCAAGGGAAGATCCCTATTTTCGAAACCAATAAAAATAAGGAAATCATACAATAACGATTATACTGCAGGCGAGGGGATACTTACATCCTTTCACTTAAATTTCTTCCTCTCTAAAATCTTAGGGTACCCTTGAAGAAGGAGAAGATGAGAGTTTCCCTTGTTAGCCTTCTCTAGCAACCTTGGCCCTAGTAGAGGGCAAGAACCTTCAATGGGTCCTCTTCCTTCCAATTCCCTAGGGTTAGAACCCTAGGGTGGTGTTTTTCGAAAATGGAAAGGGAGAGAGGGCTCTTGATTTTCGAAAAGTGAAGTGGGGAAGAAGAAGAGGAAGTGTAACTTCCTTTCCCCCTCTCTTATTTATACTCTTATCATGAAAAGACATGTCTCTTCGCTTCCCTCAATTTAACAAGAATATTTCTTATTCTCTCTACAAGAAACATGGCTTGGTTCATTGGTTATGACATGGTTAGTGCAACGAGGAGGTTCAAGGTTCAATCCTTGCTTTCTCCTTTCCACCTCTTCTTTTTATCTCCATTTGCACTAATCCATATCAAAGCCCACTAAGCTAAACCCATCATGAAATTTCATAATATTAATAATATTTCATAAATTCATATTATGAAATAATACTAATAATATTTCATGAATTCATAATATTTCATAATATTAATAATATTTCATGAATTCATATCATTTCATAATATTAATAATATTTCATGAATTCATATTATTTCATAATACTAATAATATTTCATGAATTCATAATATTTCATAATATTAATAATATTTCATGAATTCATATCATTTCATAATATTAATAATATTTCATGAATTCATAATATTTCCTAATATCCATAATAATATTTCATGAATTTCATGATATTTCATAACATTTTATATGGGAAAATTTTGGGACGTTACAGAAACTTGTGGAGTCCCAAGGCCATGTGAAAATTCACATAATCACCATCCTTCATCCTTATATCATAGCAACACATAACCATATGCTTGAAGTTAAAGACTCAACCCTAACCCTTGGGTCCTTGGGGTTGGCTGAACCATATGGGCCTCTAGGGTGCTCCAAAAATTCCCAAAATTTATACTTAACTTCTAAACATCATAAGGGAACATCAAATAACATTATCATGATTTTTAACATATTTATAGACATTTAAATCATGTTGGCCGAAACCCATAAACATAGGGACCTTGGTTTTGTCCTTTTCATGTTGGCCGAAACCCTAGAGTGTCCTAGGGTACTCCAAAAATTCCCAAAAATTATAATTAACATCTATACATCATAAGGGAACATAAAATAACATTATAATGATTTTTAACATATTTATAGACATTTAAATCATGGTGGCTGAAACCCATAAACATAGGGACCCTGGTTTTGTCCCTTTCATGTTGGCCGAAACCCTAGAGTGTCCTAGGGTACTCAAAAAATTCCCAAAAATTATACTTAACTTCTACACATCATAAGGGAACATAAAATAACATTATCATGATTTTTAACATATTTATAGACATTTAAATCATGGTGGCCGAAACCCATAAACATAGGGACCCTGGTTTTGTCCCTTTCATGTTGGCCGAAACCCTAGAGTGTCCTAGGGTACTCCAAAAATTCCCAAAAATTATATCTACTTGATAAACATCATAAGGGAACATTAAACAATATTATCAAGATTTTTAGCATATTTATAGGCTTTTAAATCATGCTGGCCGAAATCCATAAACTTAAGGACCTTGGTTTTTCTTTCCTTTCAACATCACATCCAAAAACTACCCCATATATCATACTAAAAATCATGGAAATCATAGATAACTATTATACCACAGGTGAGGGAGTCTTACCTTAGATTTCTTGATTTTTTTTCGAACCTTGAAAGAGGAGAAGGAAGAGGACTTGGTATCTCTTGACCACAACTAGTCCTTGTCACCTTGTAGGAACTTTAGATCTTGAGAGATGAGACCTCTTGTGAAGTTTTCCCCAAGGAATTCCTCCCTTTGGTGCTCGGCAAGAATGAGGAATGAAGAGGAGAGGAAATGCAATTGATTGAGAGAAGAAGTAACTCCCAAAACTCCTCTCATTATAACCCATCAAGGAGGCAAATGAAGAGCCTCTCTATGACCCTTCACCTCCTTTTACCTCTTAACTAACCTCCACTTCAATTACTCATTAGAATTCCTTACTAGTTGAGTTGGTTAAAGCATTCTTGGTTGTACAAAAGGTCCAAGGTTCAATCCTTGGCTCATGCACATTTATTTTTATTTTGATTTTCATTTCATTTATTTTATTACCTTATTTTCTTAAATTCCGAAAATCCCCCCTAAAATTACCCATAATTGTACTAATATTCCTAAATAAAATTCTTTTATATTTATATTAATTTTACCTAATTAATACCCATTTTTGGGCCCATTTAAAGTCCATTAGTACCAAATTCCTCAATTTAGATGGGAACGTTAGGCTAATACTTTCCCATAATCATGTTAATGTGCCCAAATAAATTCCTATTTAATTTATACTAATTCTTCCTAAAAATCCACCTATAATCATAGTACTAGGAAGCCCATCTAAGGCCCATTAGCAGTTGGTTTCCTCAATTTAAACGAGAAAACATGGATTTCCTAGGCCAATGTTCGTATTAATGCCTCTAGGTCCTTCGGAAAATTATCTAGACATGCTCAATATTTTCAGAAAATATTAAGAGAATTTTCTGGGTCGTTACACGAAAGAAGAAAGAACCAGCTGAACCTTCAAATGAAAAGACCAAACCAAATGTGACCTGTTATGAATGCAAAAAGAAGGGTCACTACAAGACGGAATGCCCCAATCTGAAGGAAACGAAGAAGACACGAAAGAAGAAGGCCCTTCAGGCAACGTGGGACGAATCTTCATCCGAAGAAGAAGAAGAGGCCCCACAATCGAACCTGCTCACACTAACCGCCTCGGAAGAAATCGAGACCGAATCAGAATCGGAATCGGACGACGGAAAGCTTACATTTTCAGAGGACGACGAAATCACTGTAAGTGGGTTTACTAGAATTCAATTAACTGAATTAATTGCTTACCTTTCTCGCGACTTGGCGAAAGCCAAAATCCGAGTCGAGTCCCTCCGACAGGAAGTAAAACTCCTAAGAGAGGGAGCTGACTCTAGATCCTTAACTGAGAAGGTTCAAGAAGGAACCTCTACTCAAGTTGAAAAACTTGAGAAAGAGAACTCCTCCTTGAAAACTCAAGTCAAGGACCTTAGAGCAGCATTAGAATGATTCACTTCTGGTTCCAAGGGTCTTGACATGATCCTTGAAAAACAGAAGTCGATTCTAAATCGATCCGGGTTAGGCTATCGAATCAAGGCGAGACAAAGGTCATACTATGCTGTACTGAATCAGTCTAGACCTAAAATTTAGGCATGGGTACCCAAACTGTGTCTGAACAAACCAACTAGATCAAATCAGTATTGGATTCCCAAGGACAAGATTCATATCTTGCCGAACCATTATCGTGGCTTTAGTCCAGGGGGAGCCAAATTAAAAATAATTTTCATAGTTAAATGAATTTCTTTTATTGTTTAATTTGCATGATTGCTTGTCTACTAATTTTCTGCAATGTACCATGCTTAGACTTAGGACTGGTTAGATTAAGGACTGAACCAATTAATTAAAATTTGAACAACATAGTATTGGGTGGCGGTGAGATGATAGTACGTTAGGAAAGCCTCTTCTAATAAGGTCAAGTATACTCTACTTGGTCTGTTTAGACTGGTGGAACTAGCCGAAGCTACCGATCCAAGACCCAAACTAGTTAGACCAGAATTTTTCAAAAAATAATTTTGAAAATAAAATTTCATTAAAAGGTTTTGTCAAGGAAAGGGTTAATGATCCAATAAGGCTACGGCCAAAGAAGGCCTAGTGCCTCGCCAAGACCTGGAAGTAAATTTTTGAAATTCAAATTCAAATTATTCTTTGTCAAATTTGAATCTAACACAAATTTTCAATTAATTTTAGATTCAAACACTCTTTTTCAAAATAAATTCAAAACCAATTATTTTCAAAATTAATTTAACTTTTTCAAAATAGATCATGATTTTTTAAAATAATTCTGTCTTTTTAAACCTGCCACACAAAACCCGTAGGTTAACATGATTGATAACTAAATCCCGGGTGAGATAGTTAGGAATTAAATTAATACAAAATTTGATTTCTGTAATATTGTTGAATTTTGAGTTGAATTGTTTTGATGATTAGAGTCAAACCGGGTCAAATAGTCAAACCATGATCAAAATAGTCAAACCATGGTCAAGGTAGTCAAACCATAATCAAAATAGTCAAACCATGATCAAAATAGTCAAACCATAGTCAAATGGTCAAACAAGTCAACAATACATCAAGATTGTTAAATCCTACACAGCCCGGGCGCCCGTGACACCTCGGGCGCCCCCCCACCTCTTTCACTTCGATCAAGACAGAAAGCTGTCTATGGCAGGCGCTCAGGTTCTCAGGCGCGCCCCCAAGGCACAGTCAAAACACCAAAAGCTGCATGTGGCAGTTTTTGGTCTGACCCCGGGCACCCCAGTCATCACGGGCGCCCCCATCCAGCACTAGGTCACGGCAGAAACTGCTACACTCTGTCCCGGGCGCCCGGGACCTCCCGGCGCCCGACCTAACACTCCTTTATAAACCACCCGAAACCCCTTCATTTTGCCACACCCAAAACTCTTCTCTTCTCTAACTCTTCTCCTTCCAAGGCGACCGAACGACCCTCTCGTGCCCTCGACCACTTCACCGCAATCATGCCTCCCCGGATGGCGACTCGGTATCATTTTTTTTCTTTTTGCACTTAGAATTAATTTCATTACCATCCTTTCTTTTAAACGCATGTTTATTATTATTTTCTTAGAAAACGTCGAGCAAATCAATCAAACCCCGGGACCGAACCTAGCCCCGACCCTAGGTTCCCAACCTTGGAACTTTGCAACAAGTTTGCTAGGACAACATATAAACCCATCAAAACTAGTTACCTAAATAGGCAATTCTTCACTCAATCTTGTCCATTGGCCATGAATGTTATCAACTTTTACCAACTAGACAACCTTGTTTTCTGCACTCATCCCATTAACACAACCCTATGTGCAGAATTCTACAACAACATAGTTAGACAGAATGACCTTACGTTTGTCACCACAGTTCAAGGGATGCCCTTGACAATAACTCCCTCGCTGCTCAACCGATTTCTTGGACTACGACTCTCTCAGTCCACCTTCTGCTGTTATCCTCCCAGAGATCCTCCCTTTGATGCTCCTTACTCTCACATTGACCTAGACACTCTATACTCCTACTTTTATAGGGATGTTAGAAACCCTTTGGCCAGACGATTTCAGTCTGTTGATCTTCAGGTCCAGGACTATGCTCTTTATAGAGTTCTAGTCCGTTGCATTCTACCTTTATCCACTAGGGACGTCGCGACCATGCGACCATTCCACACCTTCCTACTATACGCATTGATCCATCACCTAGATATCGACATTGGACTCCACATGTTTCACACGATTCTATACGCGTCCAGTGTTACCACTCAGGGGCGAGTACGCACCCCTTACTGCCACATCATCACCTCCATTCTTCATCATCACGGTCGTAACATCACCGATGGAGAGATGACCGCGATGACTGAGTTTGATGAGATAGGTTTTAGGAACTTTTCCCTAGCAGGCATAGAGGTCTCGGGTACCGGGGTTTTGTCGTGGAGACGTCAACGAGTCGGGCCTCAGATCGACTCTGATGAGGAGATAGAGGTCGATGTCGTAGATCTGGAGGCCGAGATTCGAGAGCAGATAGACGAGCCTCCACCTCCGACGATTGCCGAGACGATAGCTCTACTTCGGACAGAGGTACACAGTCTGAGGGAAGAAGTAGAAGCTAATCACACTAAGTATATGGATGCTCGCAGAGCCAATCGAGAGATTAGCGACGCACGATATCATGAGATGATGTCGTTGTTTCGATCCTCGCAACCCAGCTCATCTGATCGTCCCGGTCCCTCCTCCTAGTTTAGATTGACATTGTACTATTGACTAGTTGACTAACCCTACTCAGTAGGGTTGACTTATATTTGACTATGGTATGACTGTGTTGGTCCTCGCTTTGACCAGTTGACTTATCTAGTTAACTAGTTGCTTTTCTTGATTATCTGATCTTTATCAGTGATTATGCTTGGTAGAATAGGTTTACTCTACTTCTGTTTTGATAAAACTGTTTTATTACTTAACTGTCTCTACTTAATTTGAATTTTTTAAAAAAATCAAATTTTCGACTTAGTTTTTTTTTGAAAAAAAACTTATCCCCTTCAAAACTAGGACTTTTTTCGTAAATGGACTTAGCTTAGACCCTAACCCTAAACTGCATGCATCTATAGATCTAGAAGCCAGCATCTCACAAGCACCTTAGGGTACTTTTAATTGATAACCTAGAATGGGTTGAGATGCTTAGATCTTTGTCTTAATTCAAGATGCTTTAAGTCAGTGCATCTGCAGTAATTGAGGCACTAAATACAATTTCAACAGTAATCAGGTTAAGTGTCAAGATTAGAAAATCTAACTTGAACAGAACACTTAACTTGACTAACCCTAGCGAAAACTACTGTTTATAACAGTTAGTAAGTAGCTAATTGGGTTAGACAGGACCTGAAAGAGATAATAAAAATTGATTTGGTCTAGTTTATATTTTGAATTGGTTCAGTACAACACCTTACTTCTTTTGCTATATTGTTTTGCTTACGTCTTTTTCTGCTATAATGTTTTTTTTGATATATGACAAAGGGGGAGAGATTGGAAAGGAGAGTAGATAATTTTTTTTTCAAAATTTTTTTCAAATATCCTTTCTTCAAAAAGTAAAATCACCTAGCTGTTTTCAAAACTATTTCTAAATACTTGACCTAGCTGTTTCCAAAACTGTTTCTAAATACTTGACCTAGCTATTTTTCAAAACTGTTTCTAATACTTGACCTAGCTGTTTTTCAAAACTGTTTCTACGTACTTGACCGAGCTGTTTTTCAAAACTGTTTCTAAGTACTTGACCTAGCTATTTTTCAAAACTGTTTCTAAGTACCTGAACGAGCTATTTTCAAAATAGTTTCTAAATTGTTTTCAAAATTATTTCTAAATTACTTGACTTAAGTCAATTTTCAAAAGTACTTAAGCTAGTTCAAAATTTTTCTAAGTACTTATTTTTTCTCAAATAGAAAAGTTCTAAATATTAATTGCAAAAAATTTTGAGTGCTAAAGAGATTGAATATTTTTAACTCAAAATTTTCCTTTTGTAATAAAAACTTCAGAAGAAGTCTAGAAAGTTTTCTAAAAGTTATTTACTTGAAAATTTTTTCTGAGTATAAAATTTTCCAAGTGCCCAACTTAAAAATATTTTTGGAAAATATTTTCTAACTTACATTTCTTGGAAAAATGTTCTAAGTGTTGAAAAAAAAATTAACTCCCTTTTAGACTTAGAAAATTTTTCAAACCCCGCGAAACTTTGAAAAACCTAGGGGGAGATTCCTTCCAGGAGGAGGAAACTAAATTGGTATTTCACCTGTTTTTGATTAACTTAACTTTTTGAACCGAGTTGCCATAAATGAAAAAGGGGGAGATTGTTGGTGCAAACATCACCCAAGTCGAACTTGGGTTTTGATAATGGCAAAGGGTTCAAAAGTTAAGATGTAATTTTGATCTAATATGTTACTTGAGTGTGCAGAAAGAAGTCCTAGCGAAGGACTGCTAGGCACCTAGCGAAGGACTACTAGGCATCGAAACCCTAAGACCTGGCGAAGGGCTACTGGGCACCTAGCGAAGGGCTGCTAGGAGTCTAAGACCTGGCGAGGGACTGCTAGGCACTTGGCGAAGGACTGCTAGGCACCTGGCGAAGGACTGCTAGGAACCGAAGACCTGGCGAAGGGTTGCTAGGCACCTGGCGAAGGACTGCTGGGCAAAAGTCCAACCGGAGGAGCCGGTTGGCAAAAGGTAAACTCTCCTGAGAGGAGTAGGTGAGGACGTGTTCCCCGTCGAGGGAACAGTAGGCGTCGGTTCGACCTAGGGTTCCATTTGGGAGACCCAAAGTCAGAACCAAGACAGCTAAGGCTGTATAAACCTAACATTTCTTGCCTTATCTGTTGTTTTGGAACTAACCCTGGATGCAGGACCGAAGGAACGAGTTTCTGCAGCTCAGAACGCCCCAAAGGAGAAGGGCAGCAGCTGGGCAGGGTGCCCTGGAGGTCCCGGACGCCCCCAAGGTCAAGGCAAAACAAGTTGAGCAAAAATCGCTTCGAAGACTAACGGGGCTAGGCCCCCTGATGGTCCCAGGCGCCCTGATGGTCTCGGGCGCCCCGGATGCCTCGGGCGCCCTGGGTCCAAGCCAACCAAGCAGTCGAAGCAAAGTCAGCAGACCAATTCAACCGGGGCGCCCCAGTCTCCCGGGCGCCCCGTCAGCTCCGAGCCCGATTTTGGAGGGATAAACATTGACCGAGCTTCGGATGAGGGTTCTCGGATCCGAAGGCACGTGTCAGGCGCCCCCAGCGTCCCGGGCGCCCCCAGGAGGGCTATAAAAGGAGCTCGACCCCCAAGGCTTCAACAACAACTTTCATAACGCCTCTACGCTCTTCGACTCAAGCGCTCTGCTCCGGAAACCTCCAATCTCGAGATTCAACCGCTGCCGACGACCCTCCGCACCGAAGTACGATCTACACCGGGCGTCGGTAACGAAGAGTATAACTATTTTTTTACTGCACCATTACTGTACAAATCTTTGTAAAAACTTGCACGATTATAGAATTGCCCGCAGTAAACGGTCAAGGACCGTGGGCCTTAGAGTAGGAGCCGACCACGACTCCGAACCAAGTAAAAATCCTTGTGTTCGTGTCTGTTTTTGTTTTAATATTCCGCTACGCATTCTCTTTTTAATCTGAAACGGTTTAACGATATTCACCCCCCCTCTATCGTGTTCTCTCGATCCAACACATGCTACATTGGGCCTTTTCAGATTTTGAAGTGGATCGGAGCAATAGCTTACTGTCTGACATTATCACCGTCTTATGCTGGAGTTCACGATGTGTTTCATGTTTCCATGTTGAGGAAATATGTACCCGATCCTGCGCATGTATTATCGGAGGTGCCAATCACACTCCAGCCAGACGCAACCTACGAGGAGGTACCTATGTGGATTCTGGATCGCAAGGAGCATCTATTGAGGAACAAGACAATCTGGTTGGTCAAGGTTGGTTGGCAGAATCATTATGATGAGGAGGCGATTTGGGAGCTCGAGGATACGATCAAAGCTCACTACCCTCATCTATTTACCTGAGGTGTGTATAGTTGAGTTGCATTCAGTATTTATATTATGTCTTAGTTGTTGATATCTATTGTGATTTACTAGCGAAATTTGGGGACCAAATTTTTATTAGTGGGGGAGAATATTAAATATCAAAATTTTAGTGGCTAAAAGCTTAAAAGCCCAAAATTAAGGGCCTTATTTGGATTAGCTGAACTTGGAGGGCCTTTTTGCAAAAAGCCAAAACTAATGCAAACCCAAAAATTTCTCTCTTTAATCCTCTTCTCCCGTTTTCTTTTCCCCCGACGCCGAGTAGTTTCTCCTCTTCGCCAATTTCTCCTTCCTCCTCCTCCTCCTCCTCCTCTTCTTCTTCTTCTTCTTCTTCTTCTACTTCGACACACACGAACGAGGTGTTGAGCGCCCCGTCTCCTTGGTCGCGTCGTTTCCCTCGCATGGAACCCTAGCCAACGCCGCCGAACGCACTTTCCCTGTCGGTTTTGCCCGACGCCACCGCCCCCTCGCCGGTGCGAGTTCTCCTTCGCGAGGTGTTTGCCCATGACCAACCGGCGATCTTTCTCCTCTTGTTTCGAGTTGCTGGATTTTGAGAGATATCAAGGTAGGGATTGTTTCTTCATTTGGGTGGCGGATCGTTTTGCTATGCATTGCTTTTATTTGGCCAGGTATCAATGCTTTTAGAGATGATTTTGGTGTTGGTGAAGTTTGAGGGTGGATTTGTTGGAATTGATGGATTTCTATGAGTCTTGGAGATGAGTTCAAATTCTATGTTTTTTTATCGCATATTGTTTGGTGAACTCAGTTTCAAAGGGGTTGATTTGTAGGCCTATTGTTTGGAGTTTGATTTAAAAATGTGTTATAGCATGAAGGATAATGATCTAGTGAGGTTGGCAACGGAGCTTCTCAGCGTACACATTAAGAACTCCAAATGCCTGATAAGATTTTTGCTCTGTTAAACACTTGCAAACTTTAACAGAGCAATCCTTATCTTATTTCATTAGTTGAAAAGTACTATTTTCTATTTTGGATCGTATATTATAATATTTCTTTAATAGGTTCACCAGCTTTGCTCTTGATAATAATAAATAGGTGGGATGTAAAAAGAGGCACAATCTTGTTCTCTTGAAAGAGGTGGAGTTTGAGTTATTTTAGACTACATAATGGAGTTTAGTATTTAAATTAGCTATTTTATTTATTGTATAAATAGTTTAATTCTAATCTTGGTACATGACTTTGATTGGATATAAGGTCTTGGATGGGAGATTTATTTAGACACGTTCTATATAAAAGGTGGATATTTCTCCTTTGTATTCTTGTAGATCATTTATCTTAAATGCATGACTTTTTATGTCTGAGTAGGACTGCTTGACCCTATTCTTTATTGTTGTTTATTTAATATCGTCCATTGATACTTTCTTCGTTTGATCTTCAAGTTAATTGTATTTTATATCCGTACAGTTTTATCGTTGGTTTTCTGATCTGTTAAGTACTTGCTTTGCATGCGAGTACTTAGGAATAATCATTAAACACAACTAGGTTTGTTGATATTAAAGATACCCTACCTAGTAGACCTAGTAGTTTAGTTGCATATTTGTTGGTTTCTGGTACTTGTTGCTTATATCGTTGCATCGTTATTATTCGGGTGTTTGTGCATTTTGTATCATGCATCATATATGCACCGTTGCATATTGACGACTGTTGGCTTCTATATGGTTAAGCCGTCGTCGGTCATTTAGTTGCTTCGCCACTCAACCACTTGTCGTGGTAGTTGCTAGAGTGCGAGTAACTGTCCTGTTACGCCACACTCGACCACTCATGTACAGTGGATCTTGGAGTTGTAGCCAAGCAGTTGACACCCTCACCATTGTTTTCGAGGGATAATAGAGTTGTTGGTGGCTCCCCCTTTTTCTCGGGGGTTTTGGAGTAGTTAGCTCCCCAACATTCTGTCCACTCAACCACATATATTAGTGGTATTCGTTGGAGTGCGTACAATTATCACAACCCTACTCACTCGGCCACATAGATGTGATGTGATGGCGGCTTGACTGGCGTCAGGGATGACACATGTCATTGCATCATATGCATTTATTGCATCATGTATTTTCTTGTGTTTGTTGCATTTATATGAGCTATTATTGTTGAAAATCGAAATTTTAAAGGGCTTATTTGTAATTTCCCAAACTTAGAGGGCCTTTATGTAAAATGGCTTTAAAATAATAATAATAATAATATAAAGCCCTAATAAATTCCCTCTCCGGGTGCAGTTTTCCCCGAACCCCTCTCCACGGAGCCGATTCCTTTCAGTTCTCCCCGACGCCACTCCCTTCACTGCCTCGACGCCGAGCCTTTCCCGGCGCCGCCGCCGTCCTCCTATTCTTCTTCTTCTTCTTCATTTGCTTCGGCGCACACGAACGAGGCTTCGCCTGGTCTCCTTGCTTCACGGTTCTCTCTTCTCCCTCGAGGCCCAAGCCCTAGCCGAGCGCCTTTTCCCTCAGCGCACACGAAAGCGCCCCTGCCTTCGCCGATCGTCGCCTAGTCGTCGGAGTTGACCTCTTCATGCGAGCTTCCTCCGCAACCTTCACAGTGCGTTCTGATTTCTTGTGTCGACGCCACCAATTGTATACAAGTTTGGATACAAGGTAATGCTTGCTTGTGTATTAGGTTTCCTTAAATCAATTGGTCAAAGGTGATTAGAGTTTAGGTTTTTAATTAATGACTTGTATTGTGTGTTTTGTAGTGTGCCGTGAGTTAATGATGGTGAGGGAGGTAGTTTTATTATTCTGTTTCAGAACTTGATTAAAAAGAAAACAAAATATAATAATAATAAATTCAGCAGCTTTAAGTTCTTCTCTAATATCTTATGTTTCAAATCCATTTCCTGCTATAGAAGGTGAGTAAACGATATTGGAAGTTATACTTAGGGGAAATTGAGTTAATGGTGGTATTGTGATTCTTGAAGGTTGATTATGTGTGGTGGATTTGTTTAGGGTTACATGATGGATTAATTGGGGACTAATCGAAGTAATCGTTAATTAAGTAAATTAATGATCAAAATGATTAAGGGTTCCTTCTAGTTGGATTTGTGATTTATTTTAACTACTTGTTAGATATAATAATTAGTTAAACTTTGATATTTATATAGGACCTTGACCTCGGACTTGTTCAATTGATCGTGGAAGGTTTCCGTTTACGGATTTCTGAAATTAAGCCGGATATTTCTCCTTTGTACTTGAGTAGTTCTTTTACCTTAAAGCATGACTAGTTTATGTCTTATAGGTTGTTTGACCTTGTTCTTTGTCGTTATTTAAACATCGCCGTTGAGACTTATTCTTCGTTGATCTTCGAGTATTCCAAGTTTGTATCCGTACAGTCCTCTATTGATTTTCTGTTATGTAAAGTGCCGCTTGTACGCGAGCACTTAGAAGTTCATTAAACACAATAAGGCTTATTTGGCATTAGAAATACCCTACCTAGTAGTGTAGATGCATACTCGTTGGATTTCGGTTTCTGGTTGGTTGTATCGATGCATGTTTCACTCGTTGGATTTTATTGCATCGTGGTTGCTTCGGTTGTTCGTGCATCGTATATCATGCACCATACTTGCACGTTGCATACTAACGACTGTTGGCTTACATTTGGTTAAGCCGTCGTTAGTCATATTGTTGCTCGATTCACTCAACCACATGTTGTCATGGAAGTGGTTGGAGTGCGAGTGTTTGTCCTGTCATGCCAGACAGTGACACCCTCACCGTTATTTTAGAGGGATGAGTTGTTGGTGGCTCACTCTCACCGTTGTTTATAGAGGGATATTGCAGCTGTATAGCTCCCCCTATGTATAGGGGTTGGAGTGTAGACTCCCCAGCATCCTGTCCACTCAACCACGCCTTATGTGGTATTATTGTTGTTGTTGGAGTGGTACAGTTGTCACAGCCCTACCCACTCGGTCACACAGATGGAATGTGTTGACGGCTTGACTGGCGTCAGGGGTGACACATGTCATTGCATCATGTGCATACATATTTCTTTTATGCATTTGTTTGTGTTTGATGCACTTATATGAGCTATGATTGTTGCATATGTATGACATGCATGTCTATCTTGATATTATTGTTGTTGAGTTGTTCTATACCTGCTTAGTCGTTATTCGGATTTTATACCATGTCGTATTATATTGGTTATGCATGATTAGGTAAATCTGATATTTCTTATGGACTGTACCTTTTGATTCTCTACTTCGTTATCTTATTTATGCCATGCTTATTTGTCTACTCATATACCCGCAGAGTCCATCCGGACTCACCACCCCTGCTTTCCTTTTTGTTGTTTCAGATAGCAGGTAGCGGTATTGCTTGGAGCCAGGAGATGATCCAGTTGTCAGTCCCTCAGTCATTCAATTTTATCGGGTGATTTTGGTTTGGAGTTGTTTCAGAGTTAGTTCTCCGTAGTTTCCTTGTTTTCCGCATTTTATATTATTTCTGGTATGGTCTTGATAAAATAAAAATTGTAGTCATGTCTTATTGGTCGGGTTTATTCGTTGTGGAATTTCTTATTAAGTTGTGTTTTCTTTATGCCTAAGGTGGCTGAGCCACCCATTAAATTATTTTAAACTGCGTGGTTGTGTGTCTTTTATATATTGTTGTGATGCTAGCCGCATGTGGCTAAGCTATATATATGTGAGATAGTATGTATTTTTGCCCCATATTGTCCGCCGTACAGGGGAGATGCTGCCCGATTTTTGAGGAAGCATATACCTCTGGGGGCGTGACAATTTTTGGTATCAGAGCGAGGTTTGCGAATTCTTTTGGGATCTGTGGATTTTTATGGAGTTGTTTTTGGTGGATTAGTAGAGCGTTAGTTTTACATATTTTGCAATACCTGTATGTTTTTGTATTTTGGATTTTTCGAAGTTCTAACTTTAACACCAATTTATTAGTGCAAATTTAGGGTTTTTGATTTTATAGTGGTGGACCCATAACCCACAGGTTTCAGGTTTTCGAGATTTGTTTAGGGTATTTGTGGAGTTGTACGGTGTTGACCTCATATCCATTTAATTGGTATCGACGTATCGATTTTATGAGTCTTGAAAAAAAAAATTTAGTGTTTGAATATTTAAAAAAAAAAGGTTTACGGAGTTGTTTTACAAGGTCAATCTGTATGTTACAGATTTGTTTATTTTTGCGGAGTCTTTTTCTTGAGGGTTGACGAGGTTGTTTTGTTTTACGAGGTCTACCTGTATTTTTCGGATTTATGTTACGGAGTCATTTTCTGGTTATGGTTGTAATGGGACTTGGCAGTGACGAGATCTCTCCCAGCAAACAAGTAAGTAAGTATAACTCTGGTATCCTCTTATTACATTCACTACCTAGTTGAGGTTAGTTAGACTCTTTCCAATTTAATTGAATTGGATACCTATTTTTGTGTCTGTCTATTTGATAACCATTGTCTTTGTTTTAGCGGAACATTATTTGTGGTTGTAACGCAAGGGAATTGAACATACCCTTAATATCTGCCTCCTCATACACAGAGCTTATTTGCATAAGCACTGCCCACGTCAATTGTGACAAGCACATGAGTCATACCTGCGATCACTAGCGTGCTACTAGACCTTTGTCGATGTGTGAGCATAATGACAGAACTTGATGATATATATATATATAAAAGAAAACTGCTGCTCTCAGTGTGCTACCTCTAATAAAAGGCTGAGTTGTGTTAAGTATCTTCTGTGAAGATTTAATTAAACTTCTTGTTTTTAGTCTGTTAGAAGGGTTGAGTTGGGTTACCTGTCTTTCATTTAAGAGCATTGTAAAGAGAGCTTATGCTAGCAATGCATTGGTTTATGATATCTTTTATAAATTGACCTTATTACCTAGACCTATTGCACGCAGTAGTACCTGAAAACATCAATCTGTTTAAGGTTGCTATGACACTATAGCATGGTGCATGTTCCTATTTCATTAGTTGTAATATATATAGGAGATGATATCTAACATTGCTAATACCTACTGGATTTATGTGTTTAAGTATAGGACACCTACTATTATTTTATACTTAGATAAGAGAGAGTTTAAGTGTAATGATTTAAATTATAGCAAAAGTCCTCCTTAACTGCTATCCCAACTAGTAACCATGGCAACTTATGTTGCGTGAGGTCTTAGGTTCGAGATTTATTAGCAGCAAATAAATCCATCTTATCGCGTGTTAGAACCCAAATCTTCAGACCAGCTTGTGCTAATATGTCTATGCATTGAGGAACCTATAAAGGAACTACAAGGTCAGCATGTTCATAGGTAAAGAATAAAATCACAAATGTAAGCCCCTAAAAAAATTGTTTATGGACAAAGGATTATTAACAAAAGTATTACATGAACCGTATGAGCCAATTAATTAAGATAATATCCTATTATTAAATATCCAATCTGGGGCTTGACTCAAAGTACATATAACCTTCGCTTTTTTCTTTTTACTGTTTTTAATGGGATTATCATAATTTCAATACATTCATTTATTGAGTTGTTGTTACTTGAAAATGGAGGGACTCGAAAATGGGTTCTAGATATAATATCTGGTCTATATATGATAGAGACTTGGAAAGAATGAGCCAAACTGAAATGGGGTTGCATGTATTAAAGGTCTGCTATTAGCGTATATTAATTGATGAATGATATAGTTATCTGCTAGTAGCTTATATTAATTTAGAAATGATATTGAATATATTTATGGATTTTGTAGTCATGATTTCAACAAGAAAAGTCTTCAATGAGTCATTTTGATTCTGCGTAGCCTTATATTTAACATCCCTCACATACATCTTAAGATTTCTGCTTCATGTCTTGTTAAATCGCAAGAATTTGTGTTCAGTCTCGTAGTTATAGCAAATACGCCCTATTCCTCAAAATAGATAGTTTGTTGATTCTTCATCTCTTGTATTTCAATCTCCTCAACTCTGAAAGCTCCCATCCCATAGAGTCATATGTTGCCTCATATTTTTCCATTCCTCGTTCATGAAAAAGTTTTTGCAGACAACTGCATATTGAAAGAAGTTCATGGTTGTTTATTGCCACCACAAACATGCTACCTACCCTAAGCATTGGTTAATCATCCATTGTAGAGCAATATATGTAGAAAGAATGAGGGGGAAAAAAAAATCTGAAGTTTATACAAAGTAAGCACTAATTTAAAAAAAAACCTACAGTAAGCTTATTTAAATGATTTAGATAAATGAATGAATGAATTAACTTCTTGACCTACGAACTTCTTTGGTCCTAATTTATCTTTTATCTTCCACACCAAGTTGGATCTTGAATTTGTTGAAAATATTAACTCTAAGTGGTTTAATAATATATCGATGACTAGTTCATAAGTCATCACATATACTAGTTTCATGTTTTGTATTTTGTATGCTTCAAATTTGAATGAAAGTGCACATTAATAAACTTGCTTCTTTGATAGAGAAGAAATGGGATCTACTTTCCTTTGCTCCACAGCCACCATCCTTTAATTGTGGTGAGATTTTGTTCATATTGAGATTTCTCATAAACATGTTGACATCTAAGTAAAGCTTTTAGTGAGTGCTTCAATTCTCATAGTTGTTGGCGAGCCGAGGGATAGAAAATACAGTTGTGACCATTCAAGCTCATATACAACTATACTAGAAATAATAGAGAATGGAAGAGTAGTGGATACTCACAATTAGATTAGTAAAACAGTACTATTACTCGAGACCTAAGCATCATATTTCGGTCCGAACAGATCAGTATAGGTCTTTTCCCACAACGGAACAATAAAACTATCCTACAACTTTGATCCACATGGGTACATGAGTTTTTTTTTTTTATAACCACAGAAATTTTATGCAGAACACTACCTATCTCTGCCCATAACTAACTGTTTTGAACTCACTCTAAGAACAAGTGAAAAGTTTGGCCAATAGCTTTATCATTATTTTTCTAGCTTTATAGAATTTATAATCTATGATCTTGCTTGGTATAAATGTGAAAATAGCTACTATCAGTGATATATTAAATAGTAAAATTTTCAAGGTTGATTAATTCTGAAGAGATGAGCAGAATTTTCAAGTGGAAATTAATGTTCTTAAGGAATAAACACAGAACTTAATGCAAAAGTATATGAGTAGAGAGTAGTAGAATGTGTTAGCAGAAATAT